>JAGFNQ010003750.1:0-82261 GCA_024364735.1 Boesenbergia rotunda
CGCTGCCCCTCCTTGGATGCGATTTCCCTATCACCTTGCCCCACTTGCGATGATTTTCCTATTATTGGAGCCTTCGCGTGCCAACAACTGACGCCGATATTGGTTTGGCCTTACTTCTTGCACACGTGGGTTTGTCTGGATCTTTGTCGGGATTCTTCTCTCATTTGATTTCCTTTGGGATAAATTTTTATGGCTGAGAATAAGTCTTCTATTGTGACGGATGTCGTGCATGTGATGTCTAAATCACATACCATAATCTAAATGGTTAAAACTATTTAGATTGGAGTAAAATTGTTCGTCTTTATCTACGAAGTATTGATAAAGATGATCATTTGACTGATGTTCCTCCTAAAGATGATTCAAAGCATACATAGGTTAGAGAGGATGCTAACATGTTCCTTTATTTCGTAATTGTATTGATAGTGAGGTAATTGGTTTAATCAATCATTGTGAATTTGTTATAGAACCAATGGATTACTTGATATTTCTAAACTCTGGAAAAGGGAGTCTCTCCCGCATGAATGAGGTTTGCAAAGCCTTTTATCATGTGGAAAAACAAGATCAGTCATTGATTAATTATTTTATAGTGTTCAAGAAGACACACCAACAAGAACAAATGACTATCATAACCTTCCTCGCTGGCCTCTCTCTTGATTTTGAGCTTGCTAAGTCACAAGTTTTCTCTAGTTCTAAGGTCTCCTCTTTACAAGATGTATTTAGTTGTGTTCTCCATGAAGAAAATATTGCACTCGTTTTACTTAGTGGTGCTTTGGTAAGTCACAATACTATGTATCTGGAAGATCAACCAATCATAGTGGAAACAAAGGAGGTGACTCACAGGAGTTCGAAACTCAAACGCCGAATTAAGATGGTATTGTGTGCAACTACTGTCGTAAGACACAACATACAAAGTTTGAGTATAGAACAATACAAAAATCAGTAAAAGCAAAAACATTTGGCGCATATTGCATTCACTAATGATGCCTCTGATAATCGGTCTTATCTTGATAGATGAATTTGTCAAGTTCTCACAATATAGGAATCATTCAAGTCTCTATCTCCCTCTATAGATACTATTGCTAATTCAGGTAACCATAACGCATGTCTTCTTTCCTTATCCTTCAAATGGTCAATTAATTCTGGTGTTACGGATCATATGAAAAGTAATTCTAGTCTCTTTTCTATTTTTCAGTCCAAAGCTAACACACACTCCTACCATCACTTTAGCTGATGGGTCTCCATCTTGTTTTTGTGGTTCTGACACTACCAATCTTACCCCTTTGCTTCCTCTATCCTTTGTCTTACATTTACCTAATTTATTCTTTAATTAGCTCTCTGTCAATCAACTAACTCATAATTTTAATGGTTGCATCTCATGTTTTTCTTGATCATTGTCTATTTCAGGATCTTTTGACAAAGAAAATTATTGGTAAAGGACATGAGTCCGATAACCTCTACATCTTGACACATCATTCCCAAATTCTTTTGCTTGCTTGAGTGTCACTTCTCCTTTCGAGGCTTATTGTAGGTTGGGTCATCAATCTTTCCCTTTGCACAAAAAAACCTTATCCACAGTATAGTAAGGTGTCTTTATTAGATTGTGATGTCAGATTGCAAAGCATCACCGTCTTAGTTCGAGTCCTATAGTAAATAAACATGCTACTATTTCTTTTAAATTAATACATTATAATATTTAGGGTCCATGTCTTATTTTGTCTAAACCTGGATTTAAATATTTTGTTACTTTTATGGATGATTATTCTCGGGTAACTTGGTTATATTTAATGAAAAACAATTATGAATTATTTTCTTTGTTTTGTGTATTTTGTGGTGAAATTAAAACTCAATTCAATGTGTTCATTCGTACTTTGCGAAGTGATAATGCCAAAAAAAATATGTCCAGTTTATTCTAATTTTATATGGGTAAGAATGATATGCTTCATGAAACTCTTGTGTTGATACTCTATTCCAAAATGATGTGGCTAAAACAGGCATCTTCTTGAAATTGAATATGTCCTCGACCTATTAACTAAGACAGGATAATTAGGGACAAAGTCTTATAGCGATCCAATGACTCAGAACATGCACCTCATAGGGAATGGAGAACTATTTGAACATCCTGAGAGATATCGAAGGTTGGTTAGGAAGTTCTTGTCTAGATATTGCATATTCGATTAGTGTTGTCAGTCAATTTATGTCATCTAACAGTTCATCATTGGACAATGTTAGAGTAAATTTTGTGTTACTTGAAAGAGCACTCGAACGAGGCATCATTTATACAAATCATGGACACACCCATATTGAATGTTTTGCATATGCAAATTGGGCTGGTTCAAAAATGGATAGAAGATCTACTTCATGTTTTTATATTTTTGTTGGAGGAAATTTAGTCTCACAGAAGAGTAAGAAGCAAAACACTGTGTCAAAATCCGACACAAGCTATGTGTGAGATGATGCGAATACATCAACTCTTAATTAAAGTAGGACTTAACATTTCAGTACTAACAAAATTGTGGTGTGATAACCAAGCTACTCTTCATATTGCATCAAATCCTATGTTTCATGAGCGAACTAAACACATTGAAATTTATTATCATTTTGTTCGTGAGAAAATTCAACAAAGCTTGATTTCTACAGAATATATGACATGAGAACAACTAGGGGGCATCTTCACAAAAATTTAAATGTGCAGGTTGATTATCTTTATAACAAGTTGGGCATGATTAATATCTATACTCAAACTTGAGGGGGAATATTAGTTCTATATATCTATATATATTAGCTTAATTATATTTTTCTAAAATAGATTATTTCCAAAGATAGATTACTAGTTTTGTATACAAATTTGTCTCACTCTTTAATAAAGAGATAGAATTCTTTTTATCCCAGATAACATATTTAAAATTAAGTCGTCAAAAACTAACATATTGGATAGAGTGCAAATGGCAAAAAAAAAAAAAAAAGAGTAATAGGTGTTTGGTGTATCCTCACCAACTCCTCAAGCAGAGAGAAATTGAAGTGTCATTGTTAACCTTATATATGTGGTGAGATGAAACCCCATTATCTTAATGTCCAAGATGAATCTAGGTCAGCTCCAATTAGGTTGCAAGGAGGTCAGTGCATATTATTGTGGAAAGAGATTAAAGGTATTAGATCCAATCAGTCTCCAAACCAGAAAGATAGCAACACTAACAAGATAAGTCAAATGTAAGCTTCAGTATCAATAATACCCAGGCAACTTTCGTTCTGTGTGGATCATGTCACAACCAAGACGATATTCCTACATATGTCAGTCTTTTTATAACCCACCCATTTAGGATCTTAAAATATTTACAAAATGATTTGAGATAGTGGATAATGCATCATTCATTAAAGTTATGCAGCCAGCAATTGAGAGAATGTGTTTTATCTTCCTGCTAAAGGGCTTCAAGTCCAAATGATGCAATTGTTTCATTCAGCAGAAGTAACCCAAGATAAGCTGCTCATGAGGGATTCTACCTAACACCACTTACTGTCTCAGCAGTGTCTTAGCAGTAACCCTCCTTTCTCTCATAATTGATCACTAGTAATATTTCTATATTAACAAGTTATATGGTGACCATGCATATCTTGCATCACAGATATTCAGTAATCAATATGCACGAGAGAAAATTGGTGTGAAACATAAACATTTTAAGAGTCAAGCTTTGTAATAGAAAGAGAAAAAATGCACCTGATACAAATCTGCAGACCCAGATACACGAGTTGCAAAGCTACCTTTCATATTGCAATCACCCTGAGAAACATTGAACACATCAAGAAAACTAACAAGGAGATGAGCTCTAACCTGGATGAGAAAAAAAATGCATTTTTCTTAAGTTATAATGCAAAGTGAGCAGAGTCAGGTCTGATCAAAATCCAGGAAATGTATATGTGATCACATTATATATTCTGTTGCTTCAAAGAAAATAAACAAAGAAATTTTCCTACGTAAAACTTAAAAGAAAATTAAACATCCATAGTGCCTGGTATTTTAATTATTCACAATGATGGACAGTATGCACAAGCTTAATAGCACTTTCTAATTAATTCTATAAGAATCAACATTTTGACTACAAACTGAACAAAGTATAGGGTTAAATGCGACAGCATACATCAAATCTTAATTAATATAATACCCGTAACTTCCTTATTAATAATATTGTTATTAGTAGTATAGCTATAACTTCCTTAGATAGATGTAATTACTAGAAATCATCCTTGATTTATGGCTGAAAATCATCCTTGAAATCTCTAACATGTTCTATATAATGAGAAGAACTCTCATTGTGAGGGTATACAATCCAATTGACATGGTATCAGAGCCATAATTTAGAATTTTAGAGTGTCAACAGGTGAAGTATGACACAAACGTTTAGGTCATTTTAATTTGGTTGTCTTATCTCACTTATTAAATTATGATTTGTTGGGCAATAAAGATCAATTTTCTTCTCATCTTTCTATATGACACAAACGTTTAGGGCATTTTAATTTGGTTGTCTTATCTCACTTATTAAATTCTGATTTGTTGGGCAATAAAGATCAATTTTTTTCTCATCTTTCTTTTGATTGCTCTGTATGTAAATTGGGTAAAAGTAAATCTCTTTTTTTTCCTTCTTATGGTAATCGTGCAAAAGCCATTTGGGTATGATTCATAGTGATGTCTGGGGTATTACTCATGTTATATCTTGTGCCAATTGCAAACACTTTATCACATATATTGATGATTACAATAAATATATCTAGATTATTTTCTTCATTTTAAATTTGAGATTATTTCTGTCTTTAAAACATTTGTAGTCTATATTGAAACCCAATTTTCTTTAAAAATCAAAGTGTCAAGGTCTGATTCCGATGGCAAATATATATGTCTCATGAATTTCATGATTTTCTCCAACAAAAAGGCATTGTTTCCGAACACTATTGTCCTTTTACACCTCAGCAAAATGGTATTGCTAAACATAAGAAACATAAGAACCGACATATGTTGGATGTTTGAACATTATTGCTTGAATCTTTTGTTCCATCTAAATTCTAGAATGAGGCCTTATGTACAACAATTTATTTAATTTATCGCTTGCCTTCACATGTCTAAAACTTTGAATCTCCATATTTTCGTCTTTTGCATTATCATCCTAACTATCTTGTAAGGCATACTTTTGGTTGTGTTTGCTTTGTTCATTTGTCACCTCATGAACATCATAAACTTTCTGCTCAATCTATTAAATGTGCATTTATAGGCTATAATATTTCACACAAGGGTATGTTTGCTATGATCCATATTCTACGAGGTTTCGTATTTCTCGTCATATTGTTTTCTTTGAAAATCAATATTTCTTTTCTACTCATGTTGAGTCTTCGCCGGAGCCATCTATCCTTCCTAATTTTGATAAGGTACCTGCTACCAACTTTCTAGCTTTCCGAGCTTGACCCAATATCTGAGCCTATTCAACCTACTTCTTCCACATACAATCGACTCTCAAAAGTCATTCCACGGTGCTCTTCCAAAGTCACCCGTCCACCTAATTGATATGGATTTTCTACTACTTGTCCATTGTTCCTATTCCTTCATGTTATTCAGAGGCTACTAAACATGATTATCGGCATATGACAATGGAAGAACTTCAAGTGCACAATCACACCTAAGATATTGTTCTTTGTCCTACAAATGTTAAAGTCATTGATTGTAAGTGGGTCTACTCCATCAAGCTCCATTCTCATGGTACTCTAGATCTCTATAAGGCACGGTTGGCTACCTTGGATAACAAACAAGAGTATGACATCAATTATGACGTGGCTTTTGCTCCGGTTACCAAGATGACAACGGTTCGCATGGTCATTTCAATTGTTGCCTCACAAGGTTGCCCACTTCATCATATGAATGTTAAGAATGCATTTCTTCATAGTGATCTCAAAGAAGAGATATACATGGTTCTACCATGGGCTTATTTTCTCCTCTTCTTTGGATGTATGGAAGTTGAAGCGATCTATATATGGGTTAAAACAAACTCCTCGGGCATAGTTTGAAAAATTCATATTCACTTTGCTCCAATTTTCATTCAAATAGAGCCAATATGATTCATCTTTGTTTCTTTGCAAGACATCTATTGGTATTGTCATTCTCCTAGTTTATGTTGATGATGTTATTACTAGGACCGATTTTGCCTTAATTGCTCGTTTGTAACATCATCTTCGAGCCTCATAAGGATCTCGGTCCTCTTACATATTGCTTGGGTTTGAAAGTTCATACTGTTTCTTCTGGATTTTTTTTTTTTTTGCATCAGCATAAGTACACACAAGATTTGCTTAATTTATCTGGTCTCCAAGATGCTTCTTTCGTAGGTAAACACAGTACCGTGCGATGGTGATTTATTTCTGATTTTATTACATTCCACTAATTGGTGGGTAGCTTGAACTAATTGATTGTTACTCGACCCAGTATTTCCTTTGTCATTCAACAAGTTAGTCAATTCATGAGCAATCCCCGTCATCTACATTTAGCTATTGTTCATCAAATCATTTGATATCTTCATAGGACACCTTGTCGTGGATTGCTCTTTCCAGCTGGTTCTCCTTAACATCTTGTTGCCTATAGTGACGATGATTGGGATGTCCTTGATACTTGCCGATCTGTCATAAGTTGGTGCATGTTTCTAGGTACTTCCTTGATTTCTTGAGGAGCAAGAAGTAAAATCGTGTTTCTAAATCCTCTACAAAGTCTTAATACCATGCTATGTATGTTGCTTGTTATGAGATTGTTCGGTTTCATGGCCTTCTAGCTAAGCTTAGTTTCTCTCATTCTACTCCTACTCCACTTCACATAATACTAGTACCATTCAGATTGTTGCTAATCTTGTTTACCATGAGCGTACTAAGCATATTGAGGTGATCTGTCACTCTATTCGGGAAGCTTTCAATACTAATTATTTCTCTACCTCATATTTCCATTGACCTCTAGATAGCTAATGAATTTACTAAGGCTTTGACACGACAACATCATCAATTTCTAATGGGTATCTTGATCGACCAACAACAATTTTAATTTTAAAGAAGAGAGGGGGGGGCGGGGACAACATATATCAAGCCTTATTAATATTATACCTGTAAATATATTATAGTTGTAACTTCCTTATTAATATTATTGTAATTAGTAGTATAGCTGTAACTTAGATAGATGCAATTATCAGCCTTGATTTATGGTTGAAAAACAGCCCTCTAAATCTCTAACATGTTCTATATAATGGGAACAACTCTTGAGGGTATTCAATCCAATTGACAAAATGAAATGCATCTCCAAAAACCAAAAAAGTATACATGATAAGGAAATAAAAAAGAAATCCATAAATATATTTATAGTTTTGTTAAAGAGATCCAACACCTTTCAGCACTCACCTTTCTAAGGAAGACAAAATAAGATGCAGTACATGGTTAAAAGAGCACCCTTTTTAGGAAGGATACTGGAATCTTAACGGCTACAATTAGATCACATCAGCCTAAAACTATGTTTCTTGATATAATAATGTGACCACCCAACTCAAAAGAGGAGTGACTTTTGAACATAAAAACTAGCTTATAACTACTTGCCTAAAATGCTTAATCCTTATTACTTAAGACTTAAGAGCTCACTTACTATGGCGTTAGAACATCATTAGCAAATTGTGTTAGTTCCAAATATTCAGGGTTGCTACGTGCTATGCAAGGCTATATCCTAGCAATCTATTAACTAACTTTTGTTATATTAATTATTTTTTTTTTTGAAAAGGTACATATGTATAAATCACGCTTCATGAGGTTAAGGTCTCAATCCACGGGTCAAAACATGGGGCATGGGACTAGGCCTCCAAAGAAGAGGTCATTGTCCCATTAGGCCCCCATACATCCCACAGTTTCACATCACAACTCACCCTCAGATCTCAGCCACCTCCATGAGGTTTACATCATAAAGACAACACAAAACAGCCCTAATCAAGTGGGCAAAGCATCAATCAACATTTACATCATAAGCACCATCATCTAAGAGCATAATAGAGGTATCTAAGACCCTCTATACCCATTAGAACTCATTGGGCAGCAACTTCCTTCCACCGAACAGCAGCTCCTTTATCCATGTCCGGTTAAGTCTACAAACCTATGAACATAAATTTGCACTTTCCTAAAGGCTCCATCAATGCTAGGTGTCACCCCCTCAAACTTGCACTTGTTGCGGGCTAACCATACATGATATATGACACTTGATATGCTAAAAAATCGTGCTTTGACTTTCCTCCCAGCTCCTTTATATCTTCTTCTTATACCATTCAGCAGCTCCTCCATTTTGTTGAAGCTAAAATTGATATTAAGTCACTGTTTTACCTTCCCCCAAAGCGCATAAGCAAAAGAGCATTCAAAGAAGAGATGATCCATTGTTTCCTCCTTTTACCGACACACCTGACATGTCTTGTTATTCTCATATGACATTCTATCTGTCGTGCGAAGTTTCCTATGTATCAAGAGCCACATAATAAAACGGTGTTTTGGCATGATTTCCGACCTCCAAAGGTTTGCCACCCATGGAGGTTTTAGATTAGCACCATGAAAGAAACCATAGGCTTTCCCAACACCCTTCTTTTCCATAACGAACAAATCCATCATTCTCATGTTTGCCTCCCCTTCACCATTTGAAAGATGCTTGATTTTCTCTTTAATTTCTACCAACCTTTTGATCAAGGGTGAATCCGTAGCCTTTGCATTCCATGCCCAAAAATCAACCCCCTTCACATAATGATGATGCACCCATTTGACCCATAGTGTGTCTCTTCTTGATTGAACATCCCATAAGACTTGAGCAAGCAAAGCTTCATTCCATGCAAGTAAGTTCCGAAGTCCAAATCCCCCATTTTCCTTTGGCATACAAAGTGTGTCCCAAGCAATTGGAGGATACTTTGAATCCCATATAAATAGCCGACAAATAGCCTTAATCTTGTCTATTACTCTACCCGGTATAGAGAGCATTGAAAACCAATAGCATTCCATTCCGTGGAGAACCGTTTTGACAAGCTCTATTCTTCCCGCATACGATAGAGAGTGCTTCGGCCACTTGCATATCCTTCTTGTAATCACATCCAAAAGAGACTCATAGTTTGCAATTCGTAGTTTTTCCGCCGCTAGTGGAATACCCAAGTATCTAAAGGGAAAAGACCCTTCTTGAAAACCCAAGATTCCCAACAATTCGGCCTTTGTATTGCCATCAACTCCCGCCATATAAAGCTGTGATTTTAGTGGATTTGCTCTTAAACCCGCCTCATTTCCAAACCCCTCCAAACAGCCCGCAAGAAGCCTTAAAGAGGAAGAATCCGCTCTAGCAAAGAGCATAAGATCATCCGTATATATGAGGTGTGTGATGCCCACCTCTTTGCATCTTGAATGAAAATGGAAGGATGATGACATAGATATATCCTTGATTCTCCTTGATAAGACCTCCACACATAAGCTAAAAAGAAGTGGTGAGAGTGGATCACCTTGCCTTAGTCCCCTTCTTCCACCAAAGAAGCCATAAACACCTCCATTTAGGCATATAGAATATGTCGTCGTTATTACACATTGTTTAATCCAAGCACAAAACTGTTGGGGAAAACCAAAACCAACAAGTGCCTCCATAAGAAAATCCCAATTGAGCATATCGAAAGCCTTCTTTAAGTCCACCTTGGCCATACATCTTGGAGAAATCCTCTTGCGGGTATACTTCCTTAGTAGGTCTTGGGTAAGGAAAATGTTGTCCCCAATGCTCCTTCTTTGGACAAAAGCCGCTTGTGCTGGATCGATCAAGAAACCCATCACCATAGAGAGCCTTGTTGCCAATATCTTTGCATAGAAAGTATTGCAACAAAAGATGGGGCGGTAATCTGAAACACTATCTGCATGATCACTTTTTGGCACAAGATATATTAGAGAATGATTTCATTGCTTCAAAAGGTTACCTGTCTCAAAGAATTCTTATACCGCAGCCCCAAAATCCTCTCCCACAATATCCCATGAGGAAGTGAAAAACTTGGCTCCAAAACCATCCGGACCCGGGGCTTTTTCACTCCCAATATCATGTAATGCATTTTTGATGTCCTCCATCCCAACCGGTCGAATGAGGGAGTCTTTTTGTGCATTATTGAGCTTTCTCCCCGAGAGGGCAGCACCATCCAAGGGGGAACAAGTCTCTGGTTGCCCAAGAATACCATGAAAGTGATCAAGAAACTCCTCCGCTACCTCCTTGATACTTGTTGTTCTTTCACCGTTCCTTTTTGTAAGCACAATAATCGCATTCCTCTTGTTATTCCTTTTGACCACATCATGAAAGAACTTTGTGCATTTGTCCGAGCTCCTCTTGTTAGGAAAGTTTACCCTTACCTGGATGTCGAAACACCTTATATACTTGAGAGCTTGGTCACACGTGTCTCCACGTTCCCCAATCGTCAGTTACGTGATAACTTTTAGGTAACGACTGTTGTGATCATTAAGACCTTAATTGTTGCGTGTAGCGAACAATAATTATCCGACGACTTTCCTGATCTGGAAAGAGGAATGACTACTTGAAGTCGGACTATCTGATGTATTGATCTTCGGGCTCCGCTCTCCCAAGTTGGTCTTGGGGTCTTCTCTCCCGGGCTGACCTCGGGGCCTTCCTTTGGTGTACCAAGAGAGTCTCGAGAACCTGCAGCCCGGCCTGACCTCGGGCGTCTGTCATCTCGAGGTGGTCTCGGGCGTCTGTCATCCCGATGTGGTCTCGTGAAATTGAAGCCTGGCCTGACTTCGGGCGTCTGTAATCCCGAGGTGGTCTCGAGAACTTGAAGCCCGGCCTGACCTCGGGCGTCTATCCTCCCGAGGTGGTCTCGGGAGCCTGCAGCCCGACCTGACCTCGGGCGTCTGTCATCCCGAGGTGGTCTCGGGAGCTTGACCTCGGCCTTCAGGTTCAGTGGACCCTGACACGTAGCTTCCCTGCGCCACGTGTCAATCCTAGGATGCTCAACCTCATCACAAGTCCCTCCCTTCAAGTCTAATCGAAGGAAATGTGGCTGACTGATTAGACTAATGGTGCAACGAAGGGAAGCTACGCATCTGTGGGTCCATATAGCCATTACTTTTTCGTTGGCGACTTGTCAGGTCCGAGGAATTGAAACATTCGTCCCTTGGCCGGAGGCAATCTTTTGAATTTGTCCAAAAGGCTCTGCAAATTCCGAGGCGCGACAATAATAGTTGTCTATCACCCATTAAAAGCGCATAGGGACTCTTAATGGCGACAAAACATCTCAGTGAATGCAGCCTTTCCACGTGTTCAAATCTTTTCTTCGTGATCTCTTGCAGATACACGCCACAGGGTCATACCAAACGACGACCTTAAAAAGGGGCGACGCCTCGAGATGGGTGGTTATCACAGTCCACGTGTTGTGCCCCCATTGTCCGCACGAGGATGACTTCTTCTCTATAAAAAGGGGAGGCGAAAGCATACTTTCGTCTTCTTTCATCACCGGCCATCAGAGGTTGCGCATTCCCTTCCCGTTCGCTAGAATTCCACCTTGTTTAGGCTTCCTCTCTACTCGTAAGTCTCGTTCGTCCCTCTTCTTCCCCTTTTCCTTATCATGGGTAAGGAAGAAAAGAGGAAGAAAACTCAGAGTGTGAAAGAGAAACCGGAGAGGGAACAGGCTTACCTTCCGGAGTGGTATGAAACTCTTCGGTCTAGGGTTAGTTTCGACACCCTCCGAGTCGCCTGCGAAGCGTACGACATTCTAGTACACTCTGACCTTAACAATTCTCCCTTCTAGAATGGTATCGTTTGTTTCACCCGAGAGCATAGCAAACTTCTCCTTATCATTAGGTTCTCCAAAAGGTGTGCGGTAGTCCCAGAACTCCTCCAAAAGCTCCATCTTTATATCAGAAAGTGTTTCCTTTTTGTTGATCCCATATCTATCATGAATGATCCATGCATACTCCCTGATATTGAGCAAATTAAGCATCAGTGGGTCTTCTCTAACATGTTCGACAACCATCTCCAGCATAACATTCTGAGTAAAGTTTGCTTCACTTGGATTGCCCTCATCATAGATACCCTTGGCAATATTCTTTGCGAGTTCATATGGCTCTGGATGAATTCTTGTATTATCCAAAAGGTCCATAATATGGCTACTGCCAACTGCTACTCGAGCCCAGCTATCCACGGAGCAGTCCAGCAAATTCGGCGGGCAGGAATGTTGAAGCCGGACGCTGACCTCGGCTTTCTCAACGTCAGCGAAGCCTGGGTCGAGCTGCAGCCTGAGGAGAAGGAGTTGTAACCTGCTAGCTTTTGTTACTTTACCTATGCATATTATCTTTCTTTTCCCTTTCTTTTTCCTGATGTATTACAAATGTAATCATCCAGTTTAAATGAAACACTTTTGCATAATTTGTCTTGAGTACTCTGAGTATGTCATTCTCTGGAAGGCATATGTCTTCTACCTCATTTTCTTTTATTCTTTGGTACTTTGTAAAAATGTACTCTGAATTGAATGAAGCATATTTGTCTTGCATGCCTTTGCCTTCCGTGTCTTGCGTATTCTAAATTCACGAATGATTTTTCTTCCGTACCCCGAGCTTATGTTGTGTCACCTCCAGTGGAGGGCCGAGCTACCGCAGCAACGAGGAAGTGACGTCTAGCTCAGCGGCCATGAGAAGAGAGCGAGGCTAAGGAAGCGTCCTTCCAACGAAGGAGAGCTCGGGCAAAGGAGCTTAATGATCATACTGTCGATGTGTACTTGTCTTCTATATTTCCTTCGGATGTGATCCATAATGTACTCTTTATTCATAAATAAAAGGAAACTTGTCGCCCATGTGTTGTGTGATCTTTTTCAAGAATTCCACTTCATGCTTGTCTTCAATGTCTGATGACTGCCAAAAGCTTCTCATAAATAAGATGTATTGTTTTTCTATATCTCGTTGCCCATCTGTTGGCTTCCTTCCTCATATATATATATATATATATATATAGACAATATCTAATACCAGGAGAGAGACGTTAGTGTGTTGTATATCATCGGCGCAGGCAAGGACAGGACTCGGCCTGCTCAACAGCTTGTCAATGCCGCTTTGTTCTGAATGCTGGCAGCCCTTCCTCAGGGTCATGCTTAAGGTTAATAGCCCCTGGTCGGATATCCTCGGCCACACGACCAAGCCAACTCATCTTGGGCATCCGCAGCACCACGAGATGATAGGAGGTTATGCTCCTCCTGGTCGGGCATCCGCAGCACCACGAGATTGTAGGAAGTTATGCTCCCCCTGATTGGGCATCCGCAGCATCACTATCGGGCCTACTCATCTCAGGCATCTGCAGCACCACGAGATAGTAGGAGGTTATGCTCCTCCTGGTCGGGCATCCGCAGCACCACGACCAAGCCTACTCATCTCGAGCATCCGCAGCACTACGAGATGATAGAAGCTTGTGCTCTTCCTGATCGGGCATCTGCAACACCACGACCAGGCCTACTCATCTCAGGCATCCTCTTCCTGGTCGGGCATCCGTAGCACCACAACCAAGCGTACTCATCTCGGGTATCGGCAGCACCACGAGATGGTAGGAGCTTATGCCCTTCCTGGTCGGGCATCCGCAGCACCACGACCAGGCCTACTCATCTCGGGCATCCGCAGTACCACGAGATGGTAGGATTTTTAAGCAATGTCGTTGAATCTTCTTGGTGAGACATCTTGTTTATTTCATGATCGAAACTGTAAGGCAATAGAAATACACAAACAAGTACATACTATATCTCACAAATCTCACCGAGTGCGATATGGCTGGAGGTAATTGGCATGACATGGCCTCTCCAGCTTCTTGCCCTTGTAATCTTGTAGATAGTAGCTACCTCCGGCGAGCATTTTGACGGCGATGTAGGGTCCGCTCCACTGCGGCTCGAGCTTTCCGGGATCGCCGACCGACTTGATTCTCTTCCAGACCTTGTCTCCGACTTGAAAAGTTCGGGCGATTACTTAGAGATTGTACGCTTGCTGCATACGTTGCCTATATGCCATTAGTCGGGTAGCTACTTTGTCTGTACCTCTGACACCAGGTCCAGGTCAATCAGTCGTTATTGATCATTGTCTTCTTTATTGTAGTGCTGCCGCCGGACGGACTCCTCGCCGACTTCCATTGGAATTACTGCCTCCGCTTCATATACCATATTGAAAAGACTCTGGCCTGTTCCTTCTCTTGGAGTGGTGCGGTAGGACCAAAGAATGTCGGGGAGTTCATCGACCCAGCTACCTCCGACATGGTCCAGCTTTATCTTGAACCCCCTGATGATCTCCCAGTTGACGACTTCTGCTTGGCCATTGCCCTGGGGGTATGCGACTGAAGTGAAAGCTTGGTGAATTCCCAACCCTTCACACCATTCTTTGAGTTTGCGCCCTATAAACTGTATGTCGTTATCCAATACCAATTTGTGAGGGATGTCGTACCTATAGAGGATGTCCTTCCACAGGATCTTCATTACTGCGGCCTCCGTGATGTGTGCGAGAGGTTCAACTTCCACCCATTTGGAGAAATATTCAACCAGCACCAGCAAGAACTTCTGTTGAGGCCCGCTTGGAAAGGGACCCACAATGTTCATTCCCCACTGATCAAATGGGTAAAAGATTATGGAGGCTCGAAGTAGTTGTGTAGGACGATGAGTGATGTGCTGATGCTTTTGACAGGCCTCACATTCAGCGACGAACTTGATGGCATCTGCTTGCAGCGTTGGTCAAAAGTATCCAGTCAGGATGATCTTCCTAGCCAGGGATCTTCCCCCAATATGGCTCCCGCAAATGCCTTTATGGACTTCTTGCATGATGTACTCAGCTTCCTTTGGACCGACACAATTGAGTAATGGCCGGGCGAAGACTCTTTTGTATAGTTGCTCTTCGACCAGTGTAAACCTAGAAGCCCGGCGGCGAAAGAGTCGCACTTCGTTATCACCTACCGGCATAGCTCCACTGCGTAGGAACTTCACATAAGGCGTCCTCCAATCAAGTAACGCAGCGTCAGCAGTCTCTCCCTCGATCTGAGCTACCGTTCCCTCTGTAGCACTGGGCTCGTCCAGCGTACACGAGGTAATACAGCTAGCCAACTTGGCTAGCTTGTCCGCTTTAACATTATCAGCTCTGGAAATCTTCTACAGAACAACCTCGGTGAAAGAGGACCTCAGTTGTTCATAGATAGCCACATACTTTTGTAGGCGCTCATTCATTATTTCAAATTCGCCTTTTATCTGTTGGGCGACGAGCTGAGAGTCCGAGTGCAGGATGACCCGAGAAGCTCCCACTTGCTTGGCTGCTTGTAACCCTACTATAATTGCCTCGTACTCGGCTTCGTTGTTGGTGGCTTGGAAGTGGAGGCGGATGAATAAATGTAACGTATCTCCCCTGGGGGAAATCATTAGCACTCCGACCCCGCTGTGCTGCTTGTTGGAGGAACCATCGACATAGATCTTCCACGCTCCATCAGCTTCGAGCTCCGGAACAGCTTCGAGCATGAAATCAACAAGAGCTTGTGTCTTGATGGTAGAGCGGGGATGGTACTCAATCCCATATTCGCTCAACTCTGCCGTCCACTTGATCAACAAGAGGAACTTAGTGATATCCCTGGTAAGCATCCAACATCGAAATGAAATCACAGCCAGAGGTAGAATCCACTAGCCGATCAATCCGAGGCAAGGGGTAGCAGTCTTTATGGCAGACTTTATTTAAATCTCTAAAATCAATACAGACCCGCCATTTACCCCCTGGCTTAGGCACAAGTACTACATTAGCCAGCCAAGTCGGGAATTGAATCTCTTATGTGTCCGACCTTTAGCAACTTGGCGACTTCTTCTCTGATGATCTTGTCATGCTCAGGGGCGAAATGTCTCCGCCTTTGCTTCATCGGCCGGGCTCCCGAGGTTATGTGTAGGCGGTGTGTGGCCAAGGCAGGGGGACTCCTTTGATTTCTTCGATAGCCCATGCGAACATGTCCTGATGGTCCTTCAAGCAACTGATAAGACGACTTTTCAGCTCCGGGGTGAGGTCAGTCGCTATCCTTGTGATTCCCCCCGCTTGTTGAGGATGAATTTGGACCTCTTCGCTTTCGACCTCCCTACACTCTTGTTTGGGCCCTTCTTCTTCGCGAGGTCGATTTGTAGCGCCTCATGCGTCCTCGGGTTCTTGCGAGCTTCTGTTCTAACTTCCCCACTGTAGCACCGCCGAGAAGCTAGCTGGTCCCCTTTGACCTCGGTCACCTGCTCACCCATCGGGAACTTGATCTTCTGGTGGTAGACTAAGACCACCGCCTGAAATAGGCTGAGCGCTGGAGGCCCCAAGATGGCATTGTAGGACGAAGGGGCATCCACGACCATAAAGCGCATCCTCCTCGTTCTATCCAGCGTATCATCTCCCAGCGACAGGGAGAGGGAGATCTGCCCTATCAACTACACTCGGTATCCGGTGAAGCCGAAGAGAGGGGTGGAGACCGGATGTAGTTCACCTTCAACGATTTGCATCTGGTCTTTCCTCCTGCCGTAAAGCGTTGAAGGCTACCGAGTGTGCTCTCTCCAGATCTCCCAAGGAATCTCGCCGGGGCGTTGGAGTTGTCATTGCTAGTCCCGCTGGTGGCGAGACTGACCTTCGGTTGCGAGGTGCGAGGCAGACATTCTTGGGATCTCGCCTTACACCGAAGCCATTCGTCGCAAGGCAACTTGCTCAATTTGGTGTTGTTCCAGCGCTCCCTTGATGACGTTGGCGACTAGGCGATCCAATTCCTCTCTCGTCAAGATGATGGGTTGTCCCTCTGGATCAACCATCACGACGCTCCTTCTGGTACTTTGATTTAGTTTCCTACAGACGGTGCCAAACTTGTTCCAGAAGGGAATCAACGCGGATGGTGAGTCACCGAGGCGCTGCCCACGAGGATAACGACGAGGAGGAGACGATCGCGCCCTGCGAGATTAACACGAGCGTTAATGAGAACACACCGAAAGGTTTTCCGGTGGAGCCCACTCCGACGCTTAAGTCAGGAACGAGAATTCTTTCAGGAGGACGACAAGGAAATAGGATTTTGTTGAGTTCGGAAAGCTTACCCCCTACCTGGATGCTGAAACACCTTATATACCTAAGGGCTTGGTCACACGTGTCTCCACGTTCCCTAATCTTTGGTTACGTGATAACTTTTAGGTAACGACCGCTGCGATCATTAAGATTTTAATTGCCGCGTGTAGCGGATAATAATTATCCGACAACTTTCCTGATCTGGAAAGAGGAACGACTACTTGAAGTCGGGCTATCTGATGTATTGATCTTCGGGCTCCACTCTCCCGAGTTGGTCTTGAGGTTTTCTCTCCCGGGCTGACCTCGGGGCCTTCCTTTGGTGTACCAAGAGTCTCCAGAACCTGCAGCCCGGCCTGACCTCGAGCGTCTGTCATCTCGAGGTGGTCTCGGGAGCATGAAGCCCGGCCTGACCCCAAGGTGGTCTCGAGAGCCTGGAGCCTGGCCTGACCTCGGGTGTCTGTCATCCCGAGGGGGTCTCGGGAGCTCAACCTCGGCCTTCAGGTTCAATGGACCCTAACACGTAGGTTCCCTGTGCCATGTGTCAATCCTGAGATGCTCAACCCCATCAAGAGGCATGGGCGAAACTATTGTTCCTCCCTTTGCCTCGCGGACACCTTGCGTGAGGTCCCAAGGCTATGCAGATGCTGTGAGGCCCTGCGAACGCCTGATGCTACTGCGACAACCACCTGAGTCTATTTTTTATTTCAATTTAATAAAATCTTCTTTATGTTTTTAACCATTAATTTTTTTAAAGCTGTTGAGTTTTTTTCAATTTATTTATTTTTAACTGATAAGTTTTTAAATGGTTAATTCTTTCCCCTCCTAATACTTTCTCCTTCTTCTCCATATTTTATTTTATTTTATTTTATGTCTTTCACCCTTAAACACATGAAAAAATTCAATTTTTTTTTTTTGCTTATTCCTTTCCTCCTTAAATACATAGGAAAAAATGTTCTCCTTAAAATGATTAAAATATATTAAGTTCAATTAAATTTAAACATATTTGATCCTACTCATTATGTCTAGACTTTAGTTAATTCTAAATTAATTTTTACTCAATCCTCATTTTTTAAAATGCTAATTTAACCTAATAGTAAGTATTTATAACAATCAAATATTATAATAATATTTTTTTAATTAATATGTTTTATATTTAAAAAGTATCAAAATCATATTAGCTTGGCACGACATGAAATCAAAACTCCAATACAGTTCGAAATTTGAAACCATGATTATAACATAAAAATTGGCCAATATGATGCTAGCGAAACAAAATAGAATATGTGATTTTAATGTCTTTGGAATAATAAAATGATGTGAAATGGTAGTTAAGGAATATAAACTGAAAAGAATATCCACTCTCTTTTCATTCCCTTTGAATGGTATAGGCATGAGAGGAAATGAAAATTTGAAATGAAATGATCTTTTACTAAATTTTAGTTTTATTGGGCAGTGAACACATTTCATTCCTACTCCCAAATTCTCATTCCAATTCCTCCATAAAATTATTTTGCCTCAGAGGAGAAAACAGTATCAAAGAACTATTACCTTAATGAACTTACGAATATCATCGCGGTACCTTCCATTCCATTCAGCCCACCTAGTAGACAAAGCAAAATATATGTTAAATGGTATTTATAAAATCCCTGTATTTTTAATATGTTTTCAAATAAAGTATTATAAATCATGATGAAAGAGTATTAATATTATAAATAATTAAAGAGAACATAAA
The DNA here is from genome assembly GCA_024364735.1 of Boesenbergia rotunda. Classification (NCBI taxonomy): domain Eukaryota; kingdom Viridiplantae; phylum Streptophyta; class Magnoliopsida; order Zingiberales; family Zingiberaceae; genus Boesenbergia; species Boesenbergia rotunda. The sequence continues at coordinate 18,803 of JAGFNQ010003750.1, forward strand.
TATCACAAGTATGTCAAGTAATAATTTCACGTTTTAAGTTCTATAACAAGGTAATTTTAAGATAGTAAATGGCTATGAGTTCTAGAAACTGAACTTAAGCAGTAACAAGCAGTAACAAAATCATAGAAATAAATAAATATAAGATTCCTTGTATTTTATGATAAGCACAGCACAGCAATGGCCATTCACTAGTATGATGATATCCATTTAATCATTTCTAATAATCTTCAAAAAACTATCAAATTGATTGAAATCGTTTTGGAGTATGAACAATAAGCCATACCCAAAAGAACCAAAAAATTTATGGTTCAACTTTTTGATAAGAATGCACATTGTAAAAGGAACCACGTGGCAAATGACAAGGTACAAAGCTGCATAGAATGTAATTAATAGACCTGGAATTTTTGCAGAACCCCATAAGAAATTATTTAAAAAACAACAACAAAAAATAGAATGATTGCTACCGGTCCCAATTTGGAAACTTTCCCACTAGATAAAGTCCACCACAGTCCCATGGTTCAGCAATTATTTTACACCGTGACAGTACAGCATCTTTAGCTATTGCCTGCATACAAATCACAATCAGGATGGAGTGAAGTCCTTGATTTTTTTTTATCTCAAACCCATATCATCTTAAGCTATCAAATTTCCGCAAAAAAAAGGAAAAAAAATACTGTAAGTGACAAAACATCAAATACTGAAGACGGGCTACTCTGTAATCAAGAATCCAAGCTTTTTAAACACTGGCAAAAAATAACATAACACAGCCAGAATGCATAATGATCAACCCACTAGATCAAAGTACCCAAGCTAACAGGTCACAAGGAAATATTGAGAAGCTCATAACTGATTAAATTTTTTTATTAGTTTGACATTGTTATCGACTCATTTGTAAATATGTAAATTCACAAGGGTGAACTTGTAATATTCTCTATCTTAGTAACAATGATATATAAGTATAGGGAGCTATGAGGGCTTGTGCAAGGAATTATCCATGTTGTTGTGTGGGTAATTGAACCCAGCCTATCCTTATACATCCATTGTATATGTTCCAACGACAAGGTATGCAAGGGCTTCCGTGTGCGTCCTTCTGTGACTAGGTAACAAAGAAACAAAGTTCATGTGATGCCTACATGAATGTCCTTCTGCATGTTTGCCACTCATCCTTCCATGCATGCATTCTCTCCACATGTTGGGAGACTATTTTCCAGGGTGCCATTCTCCTGAAAATGAGTCTTCATTGAGCTTCACAGAGTCCTCAATCCAAACCAAGTTTCGCTACCAAAGTATTCTACCATTGGCAATTGATCCTGTCGACAAGCGGAGAGGACTCTCACTCAGATGACACAGTGAAACAGATGAGTCGCAAGGGCGCTTAGGGTTGGACCCAAGGCTGCCCAGAAGAAGCAACGACTTGGGGGAGGAATGGGGTTCAGAGTGGAATAACAAAGGAGTGGCAAGGCAATGAGAAGCCAATCCCCCCTTTGAAGCACTGGGAGAATCTTATATAGGGGAGGGTGGTGACCCCTGTCTTGTCTTGGCTGTCTTGTCCCATAAAAGTCAATCTTCTGACAGATAATCTTGTAGCGGCTTTATTTTTCCTAAGGGTCTGGCATGGCCGCCAAAAGGTCATTCATTCATCCCTACTTTCAGTTTACCGTCAGACAATAATGTTTGAGGTCCAGGGCGGACATGATTATAGCAGATGTCTCTTCATCATAATGAGAGGATCTGGGGTATCTTCTGTATCTGATGGAGTCTAATTGTAATTAAACAGTTCTGATCGTGCGACCACCCCGGCTTGTCTTATTATGCAGCTCTGCAAATTTATCCGGCCATAGCCGACCAGCCGCAAGGAGTCATCTGGAGGGGGCTCGATCGCCCGGCCACTAATTGCTTGCGAATGAGCAAGTCGCCTGTGAGCGGGTCCAGCAACTCCTGGCGCCTGACAGTCCAACCGACCGGCTGGGTGCGCCCGACCAGACAGCCGGTCACTAAGCCGTGAGTCACTTCTTACAACGGGGCGGGCAATTTCAAATTCAGGCCTGTCAAGTCGTCCGGTCGGGCATAGCCGACTGGGAGCATTCGCCCGGAGCCCGAATACATGACTAAAGGCCGGTACTTTGAGTTTAAAGGGAGCTCCAGGGGCATGACTTCCCGGTCGTCTGACTGATCACTCTCGACCAAGTATTATCGATCGGGGCTCATCCGACCGAACACATCCGACCGAACACATCCGACCGACCCCCCAAGGATCACACACTGGCCCCGCATCCCGCTGATCAATTCTCGCCTCGATCGTACCTACCCCGACCACTTACCAGACCAGATCCTACCCCCGATCACACTATGCCTTTTTCACTTCATCCTAATTGAAAACATTTAGAGAGCAGCATATTAAAGATGAAAAACTTGGAGAGCTTTGAGGGAAAAAAAAGGACTTCCTTCTCTCCTAAAAGAATTTTCCTTATATTACCCCCACCATATAAGTTGTTTTTAGCCCTTAAAATAGCTAAACTATCATATACAAATTTGCAAAAGATAGCCTACAAATATATCCTAATTAATAAAAGATCTACAATCATAAAAGTTGTAGCATGTATATAATTTATTGGCTCTAAATGGCCAGCTCATGGATAAAATCTGTTGGCTTTAAATGACCAGCTAATGCATATAACTGGTGGTCTTAAATAGTAATCACTAACAGCTAATACATATAATCTATGGTTTAAATGACCAACTAATTCCTTTGACAACCTCTCATTGATTCTGGTAAATCTACCAGCATCAATTTACTAACAAAAAAAAAAATGATTAACGAGGTTTTTCCAACCAACCTCGGGCGACCGGCCCGGCCACACGGAAGTTTCCCACCGTCCGCCAGGGTAAATCGGGAAGCGCTCGCAGTGGGCGGTCTAGAAGCCCAGCGTCCCAGGGTTCGCGCCCCATTTGGAGGAAAAATTCCTGCAAATACGCCGTAGCTGGGGATCGAACCGCGGATGCTTGGGATAGCAACTAGTCGCCCTACCGCTGCACCATAGCCCCGGTGGCATCAATTTACTAACAAGGAATTTATGGCATTGATGTGTCATGAATAAGATGAAAATATCCGCGATATGCAGAGTAGTAGAGTAGTGCAGATATATGAAGAGTGATAACCTATCAATTATATGCGTCCTAGATAGATTGGCAGTAAACTTTATGTGCTTTGTGTGTTCATGGTAGACAGGATCGGCAACAATTTGGATGGCATTAGTGTTGTCAGCATGTAGTGGAGTAGGTTGAACTTGGGAGAAACAAGTTATGTGAGGAGATCACACAGCCAAATGATCTCGAAGCATACAACAAACATGGTATTGCATACAGCAGACATGGTACTGCCTCACTAGATGATTTGGAGACAGAGTCTTGCTTCTTGCATTTTCAAGAGATGAGCATCAAAGAAACATACACCACTTGTAGTAGATTTCCTAGTGTCTAGGAAGTTGACCCATCACTGTGGGCTTGTAGTTGGAGTGAAGAACCAGTAGGAAAGAATAGGCTATGATTAGGTGCTAAGAGTATATCTAATGATGTGTTGGAAGACGGTTAGGTAGAGATGCCAAGGCGCTTGCATGAAATTGCTAACAATATACGAGATGTATGATTGGGTGATGGTTGGATAAATAAGCTTACCAACCAACTTTCTATAAGAGTGCATGGGTCGAGAAGGACAGATGCTAGACGGGGGTGAACATCGTATGTATTTGTAAATGTCAATTTCCAACTACTCTTGCTGCCATGTAGACAAGGTTACACAATTAGCACAGCTACAGTGCTAACCAAGGAGTACTCTCAGTTCCTTTTAGTGCATCATCCCAACCAGTCACCTTTTTACTCGGAGATATATCTTATGCCTCTAGGTTGTCCCGTTAGATCATAGACTGTAGCTTTTGAGCACATCTTTGCCTTTTTCTCCACTCTCACATCATCCATGAGTCCTACCACTCATTGGTTAAGGACATTGGAAATGTCCCACTTCATCCTTGTTCTGTCCCTCATCCTTGTTCTATTTTATATTTTATACTCACAAATGCCCATTGAACTTATTATGTACTAGACCTACAAGTATGAGAGATCATGAGTCCTAAACTATTTTTAAAATTCTTTACAAATTATTAATGGGGGTATTGAGTGTTCACTCAAATTGCTAATATGTAACACGAGCATAATTGGGGATGTATAGAGTCATAAGTATGAAAGATCATAAGGTCCATTCAGAATGAGGGATCCAAACTTGATTTTGCAGGATTAACTTGTAACATGTTCACCTAGTGTATCGGTGCATCCAAAGATTAAAATTTTGTGCCAAGCCGGTCTAGGTGAAACATTTCTTCCGCCCGCCGACTGACACCGCAACTCGGCACTAGGCCCACGACAGCCGCGGAGGCGTCACGCGACCCCCACGGCCAAGCCAAAGGGGTCGCGCGACCCCGCGGCCGGGCTGGAGGGACCACGCGACCCCCGCAGCCATGCCGAAGGGGTTGCATCGTGATGTCGACCGATGGGTTTTTTTAATTAAAACTCAACTAGGATCATTATTTCAATCAACTCCATGATGGGGATAATCCAAAGAGGCTTCATTAAATCCTCAAATTATCCCATTAAAGTAAATAAAAATTTATTTAAAACTTACAAAAATCTAATAAAATTTTATATATTCCTAAAACCTTCTGCGAGGGTCGCAGTGTCGCGACGACCTCCCGGGTCACCGTAACCACGATTGTTTTTAATTTTGATTTAATTAATTTTTTATTTTTTAAATATGTATTTTTTATAAATAAACTATGATTAATAATACTTATAAAATAATAAAAATATTTCAAAATTTTAAATTATTTTAAAAATTAATAAATACTTTATAAAATAATTTAAAATTTTTAAATAATTTTAAAATTAAAAATATAATTCTTAAACATTCCAAATAATTTTTATTAAATTAAAAATTTACAATTACATTAAAATAATAATTTAAAATTTTCAAATAATTTTATAATTTTAAAATTAGTTTTGAATTTTGAAATTTACTTATTTTAAAAATATTTTTTATAAAAATTTAATAGGCATATCTTACGAGATAAAATTGAAATATAAATTCAACATCTCAAAATATAAAGCATATTTAATAACCAAATAGTAATAAAATTAATATATATTTATATTTAAACTTTAAAGAAATACTGAAACTATGTCGGCACAGTACGATATGATACCGAAACCATATCCAGGACCGAAACTTCAGCACAGGTCAAGATTTAAACCTTGCTAGAAACCTCAACATTTTTGAGCATGCTAAGATAATGGTGGAAGAAACAATATCAAACTTAAGATGTATCCTAGCCACTAGTGTTTATTAATACTTCTTTCACCTTTCCTCTTTATTGGATAGATCCAATATCGTTTTCTCTCTTCCACTTGTTTTTATTTCAACCCTTTAAAATAAATAATTTTAGCTTCAATCACATTGCTTGAACAAAGTGTGACATATTCATCTCATAACATCAGTATAGTTTATAAGCACTAATGTAATAAAAACCAAGCAATCAACAACTGGAAACTGTTCAAGGAACCAAAGATCCAATGAACATTTGTACAGTAATAAACAATGAATACATCAAATTCTTGTCAATTTTGCAATATGGACAAAACAAATAAATCAATGTAAACAAGGTTTTAACAGAGTAGAAAAACAAATTTACCAAAAAGAGATGCAGTTTAAAATTAATGATAGGGGTGCAAAAAAAAATGAACCTTGATTATTGGAGGGGCATCTAGAGGAGCACCATCTGTCCCTCGACAAAGCACACTTGCAAGATCAAATCGGAATCCATCTACATGGTACTCATTAACCCTGTCAACATAGCAAGAGACTATAGAGTACAGATAATTAGGGAAACATTAATGGAAAAGAATCATATTCAAAACCTTATCAAAATTCCATTATCAATATGAAGAAAAAACATCAACAATGTTGGCTAAAATTTACTTAATTTGAATTTTAAGTTCATTCACATCCCTTCATTTCACAAAAACCAACATGTCCACACCAAATAGTTCCCTCACTCTTACTGAATTATATTGATAACAAGTACCCAAATGTAATATCCAAAAGTGGGAGAAAACCTACATTGTGATGCAGTCCATTAATTTGCGCACAAATACCAGAAGCGATTTTCTAAACTCAGTAGAATGCCAGGAGATAGGCAACCAAACTCGACATCTGGGAAGAAATGGCGCGGCCGTAAATTCTTATCAATAAAAAACTACCTTTGAGACCAACTAAACAATGATTTAAATAGACTCAAGATCCTAACATTGCAAAGACGAAAATACTCCTACATCCTAACCCTGCAAAAATAATAAAAAAAACTAAAATTTCTCTTCTATTTCTACATCATTCTCTCATGGTGGAGAAAATTCGCCCTCGAATTGCTGGCCACATCATTATCACAGAATCACTATGGAAAGGAATCATATGCTTCACATTAAAAATATTGCGAATATGACTAGGTAGCTTCACTTTTGTAGTTATCTTCTTTGTCAAATTAATCAGAGAATGAAGAAGTTGGAATGCATTATCAAGCACACAAGCTCCATCAACCATCCATGAAGGTCCACCGGACATATTTCCATTTAACGTTTTTCCTTCTGAAGTAATAATTTCATGTAATTTTGCCTTAGCTTCTTCCATCTCACTGCTGGCATCTTAGTCCATCCAACATTCAAGAGTCTTTACTAACAAGAGAAACCAGAATTGGTGTTAACTGTCCCTTTAGATCAAGAAGGCCCTTTGCAAATGCTGCTGTTGACATATTAACACGGCCCTCATCTGAGTTATAAATCTTCGGATCATGTTGATAAGTGATATGAAGACAGAGGAGACCTGTTCCTTCACCTGGATACATAGTTTTCCTTAAGATCCTTCCCAGCTCCTCCACCTGTTTTCTTCTAACACGAGGAAGAACACAACCGTACTTCAGAACCATGAGAGCTTCAACAGGACTCTCATCTTCACAATCGGCGTCGAGTTTTGGTAGTTTGACGCATTTTGATGGTTTCAATTGCACCTTCCAGTAGATCCCTGAAAAATGGCCACCCTCTTCAAGTACTGCTTTCACTAGGTGAAATTTTTCAGCATGTTAGATGTCTTTGGTTTCAGTATCACTTTCATGACCAGATCTACTTCTACATGGAACAAGGAGTTGGGTCGCCTCCAACAGATCTTAGAGATGAACAGTGTTTTTGAGTTTTGTCTCAACTCTTGCTCTCCTGCCATCGCACTTCAACATTAAATTTAGTAATTTTTCCTTTGTTACTTTTAGTTCGACCTTCTGCTTTGGAGTCTGTTCACCATGATGAATAACAACTATAACACATCGAAGCTCTTCAGACTGGCCAAATGTTCCAATTAGCCCACTTCCTTGACGTGCAGAATGGACAACTTCTTTAACTTTCCAAGGATAGGAGGAATAGTGGATGATAAATGGGAAGTTTTGGCATCAAGGAACATTTTCCTTAAAACACACGCAACATCATCATCATCATGTTAGTTTACATGATCATTATATTTACTTATGAAACAGATCTTGAAATCTATATATTTTACATACCTGAGCTTGATGAAGAAGCCATTGTAATGTAATTATTTTGCATATATGGTTTCTCTCTTCTTTCCTTCTTTTCGAAAGCAATCAATTCTTAATATGATGAACATTATTATGGTTTCAATTTATAGGCAGAGAGAGGACCAAATATATGTGTAACCTCCTGTATTATGCATCCATCATGCATCGGTTGCATATACTTATTTTTATTTACATCCGTTACAAATAATAATAAGTATATATATGTATAGATGAGTTATATTTGATTAGTAAGTTCAATTGCATGAAGTTACTTTAGTTGTAATTTATTTTTTTTTAATTTTAAGGCCAACTAATATTAGATAATAATTATTATCTAACATATCATACTTGTATGAATTCTTCACAAAATTCCTTTGAAGGTGCATAAGTGACTCCTTTGTAAGATTTGCATAAGTGACTCCTCCTTCAACTTTGTCTCCAAAAGATCTAAGACCCGTATCTCCTTACTCCTTAGAAGGTGCTGAACACCTCCCTGTTTTAGGGACTTATGAAAGCCCTTAATATTCCAAGATGCTATATTCATTGTACACCATTGCGGGCTGCTCGCACCCGTGTATTTTGTGCCTTTTGTCCTCCCCTCCGTGCTCCTTGATTTGATGTCTCACCTTGATGGAAAGAAAGCCCTCCCAAAGAAGGAGAGCCTTCACCCCTACATGTTGTACCCTTCTCCTTTACCCTTCTCTTGTACACATAATCGATTGGCATAGTAGAGCTCGGCAATCCCCCACCATCATGACTAAACATCTCCGACCGATCCTCCTCAATGGGACTGGGCCTATGAAGGGCCATTGCCATGGAATGTTGATCAACTTGGGATGCATCATTTGGTACTTGTTGCTGTCCACTTTGTTGCTCATGATTATGTTCTTCATTCGGCATTTGTGGTTGATCTTGCTGTTGTTGATCATTTGGAGCTTGTTGTTGTTGCCTAGGTTGCCATTGTCTCCTTGTACGTGTGATACCTCTTGTTCATCCGCATCCTCGAGTAGATTGGGATCTTGCCCTTGCATTGTACTCCCTTTGCCGGCTTCTTGCATTCCATTGATGTTGCTGTCCATTTCGATCAGCCCCTCCGCAGTGCCCATTTTTGTGCCCAATTTTCTTACAAACTGTTGGGTATGACTTGGCGGGTTTCCTCAGTGAATACCTGGTCGATCCGAGAGACCTCTCCATGTCTACGGATTAAAAATTAATCCGAATGAAGACCCGTCTCCCATCGACCGTCTCGTACCGTATCAAACGATCCAAATCACAACTCGGCCAATTACCAAAATCGGCCTTGTAATTTGCTTAACCGTTCGACCGCGGAAAAAGCGACGAGTTGATCGCCGACTTTTGTGTTTATGGTCGGGGTCCAGTTAGTAAATTATTCATCATGATACGAAACCAAAATAATAAACTAACTAACATGAAATGATGAGATAAATGAATAAGGCACAAATAAGAACGAAAGGAGCCAAGGAAGAATTATACCTTCCATTACCTTACGATCTTCTACCGTATGATCCTCCCCTCTTGGACGTCGTGTGGGCGACGATCTACCAAGAACCATGGTCACCAAGTCGATCCCTTCTCCTTGCGCCAACCAATCCCTAACCAAAGGGACGTCGCCGGCCACTCGAAGGAAGAAAATAATCCAAATACAAAACCCTACTATTCCTCTCCTCCACCGCCGACGCCCGAGCCGTGAGCAAAGAAGATTTCTCCTCCACACACGCTGCTCACGGGCGGTTCTTCACAGAAGCATGCACTTCTTGCTTGAAGAAGGATCCTCCAATAAAGTTGCCATGAGGCAACTCTTCTGCTCCAAAAGAAGTTGGCGTGACTTCTTCTCCAAAAAATTAATTGCATGATGCAATTTAATTTTCTTGCTCCAAGAAATTGCATGAAGCAATTTCAGTTGGCGAGACTTCTTCTCCAAGAAATTAACTGCATGATGCAATTTAATTTTTGCTCCATGAAATTGCATGAAGCAATTTCTTTCTTCTGCTTTTGAAGAATTCTGCCGCCTAGGAAGCTTCTCCACAGAGGTTGCCTTAAGCCAAGTTGCGTGAGCAACTTGGCATCCTCAAGGCAGCAACGTTTTTTCTATTGGAGAAATCTGCTGCCTAGGAAGAAGACGTGAGCACCTGAAGAAGAAATCGCGCCGCCCACCCCATCGTGAGAGAGAGGGAGAGAGGGAGAGGAGGAGAGGAGAGGAAAAACTTAGGGGGCGTTTGGTTTGTTCCATTTTCCATTTTCATTTTCCAGAAAACCACATTTTCTAATTTTCTGGAAAATGACTTTTTTTCATTCTCCAGTTTTTCAGAAAACGCTATGTTTTTTTCTGAAAACAAAGCTGGAAAATACAAACCAAACATGTTTTCCAGAAAACCACATTTTCTACAGAAAATGAAAATGAAAAACAGACTGGAAAATGCAAACCAAACGCCCCCTTAGGGTTATCTTTTGTTCTATTGGATTAATCTTGATCGATTCCCTTGATTCCATGTCACCATGGGGTATATATAGGGCTACGGTAGGGACCATGAGGAGGAGTTGAATCTTGGCCTGCTAATGGACCCGGTCCATTAATGAGGATCCATTCCACTAAAGGACCCCCATTGAATTACCTCACCAACCCCCATATTTGCATATGGGTTCCACTTATTACGAGTCATCCATCCCCCGTGTTTAAGATCTCGAATGCCCGTTAATTAATTAAATTACTGACAATTTAAATTAATTAACCTCTGGGTCCTTGACTAGTACCACTCAACCTTATCATCGTGCCGGATCAAATCCACCTGCAGGGTTTAGCACGATGAACCTTTTGAGCTCATCAAGGGGGCATCATCATCCTGACTCACCAGGACACGGATTCCGTCAATAATCATCGGCACATCATATTATTAATATTATCTCCCAACTTACCGGGCCTATCGATCTAACAGAATAGATCTCGCCCATTGGTAAATCAAAGAAATAATAATTAATAATATATGCCCGATATTATTTCGGGATTAAGGGATCGTACTCCATAATATAAACTGAGGTCCTATCCAATTATTGAGTCAGTACAAATCGGATAACCTCAGGTTTCGGTCCTGCTCAATGTACTCATAGCACACTAGTGTAATTCTATGGTCAAGACCAACCACACCTAATTACACTACAACCATTCCGATGGGTCGTCCAATTTGATCTCGGTTGTGGGCCTCTTATTTATACTAAGCAAGGAACTGATAACATGATCTTCCGTACGACACCACACACCATGTTATCTACAATGCAAAGTAATTGGACTTCATGCATGTACTAATATAAACAGGCACCTAGTGTAGTTGTGATTCTCTTTTCAAAATTTAGATGATCTCATATATAAAAGAGCAATGTCTTTTAGTATACACATCTAACACAAACGTCACAGAAATCCGGTAGCATCTCATAGATAATCTTTTGGTTGGTTTGCGCTCCCGTAGGTAGTGTAATTGGTACTTCTATGACCCTTTCACCGAAAGCCGGAATCTCCACTATAAGCCTTGCATACTCCAACCTTTCCCTTGTTCGTGTCAACCTCCGATCCCACCATACTCAAGACTTTTTGCGACTAACAGTCTGGAGGCAATCCATGCACTTGAATCCAAGCCGGCACTAGCCTACAATCTTCATCGAATAAGAAACATTGTGGCATGACTTTGAGGAAAATGGGGATCTTATACATAAAGTATGGTCCCTTCTTCAACACACTGTTCATATCTTACTCTGTATCGAATTGGAAGATAATCCATCCGTTAATGCATAAAGAACTTGTACGGAACTTTCCATCGATTGGCCATTGATAAGTACCATTTTGTTGATTATTTTAATTGCTAAAATCCATGTTTGACCCATGTTTTACTTGCTTAATTGTGAAATTACCCTAGGTTTTAGAACTTACTTCTATTTTGGACTTAATTGCAAATTTACACATATTTGAATTATTTGGCCACTAAATTTGTGATCTATCTTTCTAGGGTTCATGGACCTAGGGCATATTGGGTCAAACTTGAGTCGGAAGTGACCCGGATCGAGTCATCAAGATTCGGATTAAATCTAGGCCGTCCGATTCAGAAGCGGCTAGATCTGAGCCATCCGGGACCATATGAAGCAATCCGAGCTAGGGTTAGGGTTGATCAAGCACTCTGATCAAGATCTGAAGGTTTCATCCCAATCAGAGCTCAATCAACCGTTGGATCAAGCTCGGAGGGCTCTAGATCGTCCATTCAAAGATCAGGTTGATCTGGACCATCCGTTGCACATCTGGAGGATCCGAGCTACCACGAGGTAGATCCTGACCCCAGATCATCATCATCAAATTTTGGATCAAATCAGAGCAAGATCAGCCGTTGGATTTCTCAAAGTCAATCTGGACCATCCATTCCTATGTATTTAATCAAAATCACCGCAGCTATTCATCTTGTCGCGTCTCCGCCGCACTGTTCATCCTCTTCATTTGTTCTTCATTGTTTTTAGCTGGTTCTTCAATCCAAGGGGCGCGACCACCCTTTTTCTGCATTAGATCAAGTTCGAGGTCACTAGGGAGAGTAATTTGTGGAGTTTTCAGCTCGGAATTGGCAGAACAGGGCTGAGTGAGGGTTTCCTCAGCTCTGTATTTGGTTGCTTCGGTTTCGGTTTGTCAGGTTCTACATCAGTCCAAGCTATCTGGAGGGGTTCTCGGATAAGCTTTGATCATTCCGCACCTTCATTTCGATCAGACAAGGCTGAATTGAAGAAATCGATTGGGTTTTCCTTCTTGAACAGATTTGAGCTAGATTCGACTATAGATTCAGTTCCCCAGTGAATTGCTAAGCTTAGGGGTTCGAGGCCAGCCCTTGCGTGACGAACAAGGAGACCTTGAGCTAATGGAGTGATTGGGGTTTAGATTTCTTGTTGCAATTTCATGTTTCTAGCTGTAATTTTCGAATTCTGCAGTGTTTTGTTTCTGTCATTGTTTCAGATTGGTTAACATTGTTTATTGCATTGTTCCAGCTTAAATTAGGGTTCAATCTTCAAGTTGAGTAGTTTAGGAACCTGTCTAGTGGATAAGTGTGTTTAATTTCAGATATTTTCAGCTTAAATCCTTGCGTATCAGTGGTAGCTCGCGTATCAGCCCTATTTTTTCCATTTCCAGCTTAGTTTCTGAATTTTTGTAGTTTCTTTCGAATTCAGTTGTGTTTAGTTTATTCCCTGCAGTTGAAGACAACCTTTAGTGTGTTAATTCATTAGATTCGAGTTTGTTTCTCATTCAGCTTCGTTTCTGAATTTTCAGCTCAGTTGTTTTGCGTTTCAACTCATATTCCTGCAATTAGGCAGTTTCATTTTGCAGTTTTTCAGCTTTCAGTTTCAGAAATTGCATCGTGTGAATTATAGTTCTAGGAATCTTATGTGGACATTAGCTTGGTGCAATCAGATTTAGTTGTTTTGTTGGGTTTATGAATCCAATTAGTTTCTGAATTGCTGCACACCAATTCTGAATTTCTGCACATCCATTGTTCTAAAATTCAGCCTCATATCCTGCATCGAATCCCAGCTGCATCCATGGTTTGATCCTGCAGAAATATAAATCATATTGGAACTGATCCATCTGATATCTGCACATCAGTTTTAGTGCATCAATGAGCTGTTACTGGACTTATGTATCTGCATTCGGAATTTCTGCATCCGAAATCTGTCAATTCCATTTCTGAACTCTTAGCTGAGTCGTATGCATATCAAACCCCATTTCTGCAATTCTAGTTCCATTTCTGCAAGAATTGATTGATAAATGTCTACATCGAGTGTTGGTGTACATTAGCTCTCCAAGATCAATTTTGAAAGGTTTCATTTTGTGCCCCTTCAATCCGAGTTTGGCTTGTTTGTTTTTGCTCTGATCTGTAGCTGAACTTCTGCACTTTTGCCCTGCTTTTCGGCATTTATTTCAGCTCCTTGATAGGACAATCTGAGGGAGCAGTTTTTGGCCCTGATTCCTTAATCTACACTAGCAAATTTATTCACTGATAGATTATCCTTCTAGCTGATCAGATCAGTAGAGTTCTAAGCTGTCAGTGACAGATTTGCCATTTAGCATAGGATTCTTTTGGCACATTCAGATTTCCTCATCTTTGGTATCAAGTTAAGTTCAATTTCGGCACTTTGTATCAAGCAAGGTCTCGGTACTAATTGGTATCAAGTTATAAGGTAGTTTTAGTGTGCTATGGTTATTGAAATTAACTAGGATTGAATTCGGCCATTTCTGAAATCTCTTTGTGTTTGCTTGCTTCCAAAAATTGCAACTAGTGTGTTAAGCTGGTTTGTTTCCGAAAACTGCATCTATCTATTTGCTTAGCCTCTGTTTGCATTTGAAATGAGATTGGTTTTCCAAAAATTGGTTGAGTACCTTGTTTGATTCGGTTTTCCATTGGTTGAGCTCATTGGTTGCATATCTGGTTTAAGTTGCTTGGTTCAGTTCCTTCTTTCTTTGTGCTTTCATTGCAAATTCATTTCATGCTTGCAACCCCAAAACCCAATTTTATTTGAAACCCAAAATTCACAAACGACACAGATACAAGCTCGAATCACACAACATCAACTAGTCCCTAGGAAAAATACGACCTGTGGCCCCTTTACTACGTTTTCATATTTTGATTGCAAAAAGGGTTTCCAGCATTATTCATATTTAAATTTGAGACCCACATTCGTGACAGTCTATATTGGGTCCATCAAATTTTTGGCGCCGTTGCCGGGGAAGCAACTAGTTGATTTGTTTGATTTTTGCTTGTGTGCTTATGGACATCTCATTGGGTTCTATTTTCTTTTGCTTTATCTTGTGTATACGGTTGCTGCCATTTTTTCTTGTTTGATTTGTGACAGGGCTGCAAGATCAAAATGTTTTCACCAGAGGAGTATACAGAGCTCAAGGATGCACTGGTGGGGTTAAAAAATGTGTTTAAGCACTGGAATTCCCAACTAAGACACAACAGTGATTCATCTACTTACCAGCAGCCATGTCAGCAATTTCAACAACAAAACCAAGCTTTTCAGCAATCCCATTTGAATTTTCAGCAACCAAACTTTCAGTTTCAGCAAGGGTGTTTAGATAATCGGAATTTTCAGCAACCACCCTTCCATCAAGTTCAACCAAACCAGTTTTTTCAGCCACCATTACAACAATTCCAGCAACCACAACAATACCAGCAGCCTTTTGTAAGTTTTCAGCAAGGAAATAATCAATTTCAGCCTCAACCTCAGCCATGGCAGCACGAATTCCAACCTATACAGAATTTTCAACAACCTCTTCAATATTCACAGCCATACGATCCAAATTTTCAGTTTCAAAACCAGAATTTTCAGCCCACTCAAATTCAGTTTTCACCACCACAATTTCAACCTCAGATCCAAGAATTCCAGGGCTACAATTTTCAGCAATCTCCACCAACTTGTGAACCAAATTTTCAGCAGTTTAATTAGCCTGTGCAACCATTTGATCAGCCCCCACAGTTTCCATTTCAGCATGCACAGCCTACTCTTGGTCTTCAGCAGCCTTATGTTACTTTTCAAGACCAACAAGAGCTTGAGGCTCAACAACAAAGGTTTGGGGAAATTGTGCAACAAAGAATTCAAAACCTTAGAAGGCAAATGGGACAATTGGCTAGTGATTTGAGTCAGATAAAAGCTCAAAGATCAGAACAGTTATATTCTCAAGATACTCTTAATTCTGAGAGCCCCGGAGTTGATTTTATATCAGTTCAAGGTGACCCTAGTGCATGGCCAAGTCCTTCTTCAAGTGATCTTGCACATTTGGTGGAAGAAGAAGAAGAAATCATTAAAATCAGGGCACCTACAGCATGCATTCCTCCGGAGATTCCTATTCAAAATTCATTTTCAAATTTTTCAGCTCAAGAAGAAGAAACTGAAGCTCCACAGGACCATTCTAGACTTTTATTTTGTGATGATAGTATTATTGATGGTCCTAATTTTTCTGACATTGTTGTTGCAGATATTACAGAAGGAGCATGCATAGAAGATGATTCCATAGGTGTAGGGGATTGCACTAAGCCCCAGGGACACCACAAGATTCAGAGGATGAACCAGAAAGTGTAGGGACTTGCATGGTGGAAGCAAGAACCCAAGGATCACCTGCTTTAGTTGAATGTCCACCAGAGCTTGAGGCTGAAGAGGAGCATGTACTTGATCAGGAGGAGGCCATGGATACATCTACTCTTGTAGAACCTCCAGGTATTCTTCAGCACGCTCAGGTAAGTATTTCTCCTCTTTGTTCAGGAAAATTCAGCGAGGTACCTAGTGCTGACTTTATTGGTTATGATGAATTTATTGATATACCTTGTGTAGAAATTGCTTGTGAAAATCCAATAGAGGTACCAAAAATTGATTTCATTGGTCGTGATGCATTACTTGATACATCTTTTGATATAGGTTGCGAAATAATTTTAGAGGCACCTATAATTGATGTTGTTTGTTATGATGAATCTCTTGATACATCTTTTGTGGATATGAATTGTGAAAAATTTTTAGAAGTGCCTGAAATTGACGTTATTTATTGTGATGAATCTCTTGCTATATCTTATGCTGAGATTGAATGTAAAAAACTTATGGAGGTATTTGAGATTGATTTTATTGGCTGTGACACCTTGCTTGATACATCCTTGATGGAAAATAATTGTGATATTTCAATTGAAGTGCCAAAAATTGATTTCTTTGTTTGTGATGAGTTCTTGGATGCAAATTTTGTAGAAAATAATTGTGAAAAATTTATTGAGGCACCAAGAATTGATTTAATTGGATATGATGCAGTTTTGGATACAATTCATGCAGAGACTGATATTATTTTATTTATGTCTTACCTTGCACGCTTGAGAGAGGTATTACATTGTTTTGCAGGGTCTGGAAGACTTCTGGAGTGGGTGCTCCATCTGAACAGACTCCAGCCTCCTGGAAGAATTTTCAAAAGGCATCAAGAAGGAGGAGTTGATTTTACTCTAATTAATAGGACTCCATTCCTTCAATGGATCTTGAACCTGAATCGCCTGCGGCCACCGGAGTAAATTTTTGTAAAGTTCAAGTGTGGGAGAGTCCGAGTTCTCTCAGCCACCCATGTTCCTCCACTACCACGATGGAGGCTACTGCTTGACAGACTCCGTCCACCAGAAATAAAGGGGAGATTGTTCTTTCTTGTATTTTCTTTTATTTCATTTTTCATTTTTCATTTTCATGCTTCCTAGAATTAGAATTTTCCTTTGAATTGAGTCTTTACTAATAAATGCATGAGTAGAGTAGAATGCATAGGAGTCATTGTAAATACCTTGTTATTTCTTTTCGCACTTTTTCTTTCATGATTAGGAATAAATGTATCCCTCTAGGTTATCTCTATAGCATTTTAGAATCTCTTGGAAAATAAATTAAATTTGGTTGTTAAAACTTAGGGTTTGAGCTAATGGATGAAATCTTGGATGCTTGAGTACTACTTGGTTTTAGATTCTTAATTGATGACTTGAGATGAATTATTTTGACCTAGTGAGAATTAGCCTTACTTTTGTGATACACATATGTCATTGTGCTCTAGAACTTGCTTAGGTTCTTTCAAAATCATGATTGGATCACATTTATAAAGGCTAAACAATTTGTTTCCTTTTCCATATCAACTTTTGACAAAAATCATGTTTAATCTATTTTTCTTTCCTTATTCCTACTCTTAACCCCACTTTTCTATGGGCTTGTTTGCTTTGAATGTTTCTAATGCTATTTTGCCCGAGACGGACAAAGATTTAAGTGTGGGGGAGTAACTAGTGATTTGGAAGCAATTTTTATCAAGGATGCACTTCATTTCGAAAAAAAAAATTTTTTTTGCAAAGTGAGTGGAGTTTGGTGTCAAGAATGAGCAAGAAAGATGGAAGCAATTGGAGATCTAGCTTCCTTAACATATTTTGAAGATCCAAGTGGCATGGTGTGACAATGAAAAAAAAATCTGCAATGAGAAACAATGGCACGCAAAAGCAAAAAGAAAGAAATTCTTGTGCCAAGGTGAAAGAAAAAAAAATATCTGCTAACTTGGATCGAAATTGACTTGGATCCAAAACTGGAAAGTTGGAATTTTGGGAAGCCAAGATCAGCAACATCTTGTAGAGACTGAATTGAAGCTGGAATTATTTGAATCAATGCAGAAATGTTTGTGCCAAAAACAGTTGTGCAGATCAGTGATGGAAGTGAGCTGAAATGATACAAGCTGAACTGTTTTGAATTGAAACTAATGCAAGGTTGCTGCCAAATGCTAGCATCTGAACTGCAACTGAAAACAAGCTGAAGACAATCCGAATTGAAGGCTGTAAAATCTGATGAATGATACAAGCTAAAGTTGGATGGAAGCAGAAAATGCAGAAGACTTGAAACAAATGCAGAAACTTGTGCCAAACAGAGGAAGAAAGGGATGCTGACAGTAATCCACTTGCAGCTGTATCGAAACTGAATTGAGATGCAAGGGATGCTGACAAGGATTAAGAATTAAATCACTCGCTGCTTGAAATCCCAGATCAGATCAGAGAAAAAAAAACAGTGCAGTGCTGTGGTTGGAATTCTACCTGCTGATCTGAAATCTTCAGTTGAAGCATTCAAAGTCTCTACTACTATGTGATATAATTGCTGTAAAGAAATCAGGGAAGTGCAAGGATGAAGAACTAAAGGATTTTGGATTCCGAAATTAATTCCAGTGAGCTGGAAATTAAAGGCACAACAGCTAGAATTCATGTGGAAGCTCACAACAAAATTGGATGGAAGCTAGTTCTGATAAGGAACTGGAGCTGGGCACAACACGACCGAACAAGCTGAAGAAAAACCTGAGTAAAGACTCAGCTGCAACATAGATCAAGAAATTCAGCAGCTGATCACAGTTTGGAAAAAAAAATAAAAAAAATAAAGAGTTAAAATGGCACACCATTGAGTTTCGACACCATGCAATTAGTGAAGATAATCTCATCCAAATTGAAGAATTGTTCCACCATTATTCTGATTTCACTAGAGAAGGAGAAAGAAAGAAAAAATCAGAAAAGAGAAGAGGAATGAAATCAAGGTTGGCACGCAAAATGGAAAATTGGCACAAAGGAATTAATGAGGCATTTTCATCCAATTTAAGAAGGGCATTGCAAGGACTCACTCCATCACACTTTGGATTTCATTATGTGGACTGAAAGATGGGGCAAAGCACATTGGAAACATACTTGAGCACTCAAGTCTTCCACTTTATCAATTTTTCCATTTCCTTGATTTTTACTCCATTTCTTATCATTTTCCATGCTTTTATTTGTTTTTGTAGATGTTGATACTAATCATGAATAATGGTGGAGATTAGATAACAAGCAAGCCTATAGTAGTGCAAAAAGCATATGTGTTTGAGTGAGCTCCACTTCCATCATCAACTTAGAACTTAAGGAGAGAGCCACCAAAACTTCCCTTGAAAGGCTAGTGATTTAAATTCATCTCAATGAATCATGATGGATGAAAAGGCTAAGTTGTTGATTTAAGGACAAGATACTAATCCATAGAGCTTAGATTTATGAGAATTGACAACCCTAGGTAATTTCTTTTCATTTACTTCTAATTATGCTTAAGAAAGCCTAAGGGATACATACTTAGTGTTTTCGCGAGACGCTCAAGCTTAAGTGTGGGGGAGTTGATAAGTATCATTTTGTTGATTATTTTAATTGCTAAAATCCATGTTTTACCCATGTTTTACTTGCTTAATTATGATTTTACCCTAGGTTTTAGAACTTACCTTTATTTTAGACTTAATTGCAAATTTACACATATTTGGATTATTTGGCCACTAAATTTTTGATCTATTTTTTGTAGGCATGAAGGTTCATGGACCTAGGGCATACTGGTTCAAACTTGAGTCGGAAGAGGACCCAGATCGAGTTATCAAGTTTCGGATTAATCTGGGTCGTCTGATTCAGAAGCGGCTAGATCTGAGCCATCCGGGACCATCTGAAGCAATCCGAGCTAGGGTTAGGGTTGATCAAGCACTCTGATCAAGATCTGAAAGTTTCATCCCAATCAGAGCTCAATCAAATGTTGGATCAAGCTCGGAGGGCTCTAGATCGTCCATTCAAAGATCGTCCATTCAAAGTTTTGATTAAATACTTAAGAATGAACGGTCCAGATTGTTTAGAGAAAATCCAACGGCTGATATTTATCCAATCTGAACCAAACTTTGATGATATTGATCAAGGGCCAGGATCTGCCTCCCAGTAGCTCGGATCTTCCAGATTTGCAACGGATGGCCCAGATCAACCTAATCTTTGAATGGACAGTCTAGATCCCTCTGAGCTTGATCCAACGGTTGAATGATCTCTGATTTGGATGAAAATCTCAGATCTTGACCTGAGTGTTTGATCAGCCTTAACCCTAGCTCGGATTGCCTCAAAGGTTCTCAGATGGCTCAGATCTAGCCGTTTTTGAATCGGACGGCCCAGTTTGTCTGAAACTTGATCACTCGATCCGGGTCCATGATAAGTACCATTTTGTTGATTATTTTAATTGCTAAAATCCATGTTTTACTTGCTTAATTATGATTTTACCCTAGGTTTTAGAACTTACCTTTATTTTGGACTTAATTGCAAATTTACACATATTTGGATTATTTGGCCACTAAATTTTTGATCTATTTTTTGTAGGCATGAAGGTTCATGGACCTAGGGCATACTGGGTCAGTCCACTTCCGACTCAAGTTTGACCCAGCATGCCCTAGGTCCATGATCCTTCCATGCCTACAAAAATAGATCAAAAATTTAGTGACAAAAAAATTCAAATATATCGAGATTTACAATTAAGTCCAAAATAGCAGTAATTTCTAGAACCTAAAATAAATGCAATATTAAGCAAGTAAAATATGGGTCAAACTTGGATTTTAGCTACTAAAATGATTAACAAAATGATACCTATCAACTCCCCCACACTTGAGCTTGAGCGTCTCGCGAGACTATTAAGTATGTATCCCTTAGACTTCCTCACACATAATTAGAAGCAAGTGAAAAGAAATTACCTAGGGTTGTCAACTCTCAAAAATCTAAGCTCTATGGATTAGTATCTCGTCCTTAAATCAACAACTTAGCTTTTTCATCCTTCATGGTTCATTGAGATGAATTTAACTCACTAGCCTTTCGAGGGAGATTTTTGGTGGCTCTCTTCTTGAGTTCTAAATTCATGATGAAAGTGGAGCTCACTCAAACACACATGTTTTTTGCACTACCATAGGCTTGCTTGTTATCTACTCTCCACCATTATTCATGATTAAAATCCACATCTACAAAAACAAGTGAAAGACATAGAAAATGGTAAGAATGAAGTGAAAACGAAGAAAATAGAAAAATTGATGAAGTGGGAGACTTGGTTGCTCAAGAATATTTCCAATGCACTTTGCTTCTCTTTACAGTCCTCTAGTGAAGTCAAAAGTGTGGTGGAGTAAGAATTTGGATAATGCCTATGATGTGGATGAAGAAAACTCCCTTGACTTCCTTGTGCCAATTTCCCATTTGTGTGTCACCTTATCTCCTTCTCTTTTCTCATCATCATTTTTTTCCTTTTTCTTTCTCTCTAGTAAAGTCAGAATGTATTGGAGCAAAACTTTGATTCGGATGAGATTATCTTCACTGATCTCATGGAGCCAACACTTCAATTTTGTATCAACTTGTTTCTCTCTTTTTTTTTCTCTTCTTCACTGTTTTCCCTTCTTTTCTTTTTTTCTGTTCCAGATCCCAGCTCACGGCAGATTCATTTCAAGTCTTTGATTTCTCAAACAATTACATCAATAGAAGTGGAGAATTTAAATGCTTCACTAAGTGGACTTATACACATGCATTTCCTTCTTAGCCACGACACTTCACTTCATTTCCCTATTTTTTTCTCTGTTTTGATCTGAGAAATCCAATCAGCCACATATACTTAATTCCTTTTCACTGGTGAAGGTTTTGTTCTTACTCCCTATCAGCAGCCCTTGCATTAGTTTCAACCAACAAATTCTGCCCCTTTACAGCTGCAATTTAGACATTCTGATTTTTCACAGTTGTGTTTCAGACTTCCAACAAAGGGTTGCTGATCTTAACTTCCTAATTCTTGATCCAAGCCACTTTCGACCCAAGATATCTTCATAGAAATTTTTTCTTTTGGCACAAAAATTTTTCTTCCTACTTAAGCCGAATTCAACTTGATCCAAAATTGCAGTGTCGTACTGCTGATTTTTTTCTTTCTTTTTCTGACCTGATTTCATCCAATTGCCTTAAGAGCAGTTTAAACTTTCACTTTAATTTCCCCATAGTTTGAAATCTTCTTTCAAGAGGTTGAGTTTAGGGATAAACCATTCTGCAATTTCTATTTAAAATCAATGATGCACTGCTGATTTTCCAAGCCCAATTTCAGTTTTAGGTTGATACTAAACTGTGCCGAATTTGCTTGTATGGAGACACATCCTTAGTCCTAGCGTTCCAACTGATTTTTTTCAATTTAGCTTCAATTACAGTCCCTCAATAGACTTGGCACGGTTTGTCTTTTCTTTCTCTTCCAAAAATTCAACTAACATCTTTACTTCCTCTTCTTCTGCATAACTGAATTTCAGTTCCTTCTTAGCTTCTTTTTCTTTTTGTTTCCCTTCTCTTCTTCCCTTCGATAAGTGGCAGAAGATATCCATTGCAATCTAGTGCTATTGAATTAATATGCTCTTCTTGGAATTCCATTTCTTGATACTCTACTTGGCCTCTTCCTTTCCTCCTTGGCACAGATTTTTGCACTTGTTACCTTGGTACAGATTTTGCATTTGTTTCAAATCTGTCCAGCTGCAGTTCAGCATTTAGCAAGATGTTTCTGATTTCTAAGCAAAGAATAACTGTAAGTCCAAAACATTTCTGCCCAAAAATTCAGCTCACATCTTTACTTTCATTCATTGCATGCCACTTGGATTTTCAAAGTATGATAAGGAATCTAGATGCTCATGATAAGGAATCTAGATGCTCCACTTGCTTCCATCCTTAACTACTTCTTCTTGCTCATTTTTGACACCAAACTTACTCAAACTCATTCTTGCTCATGTATTTCTTTTCATCTCCTTTTTATTTTTTTTTCTTTGAAACAAAATGCCTCTTTGATACAAAATAAGTTCAAAACACTAACCAACTCTCCCACACTTGATCTTTTTGTAACACCCCAAAATTTTCCCATATGAAATATTATGAATTCATGAAATATTATTATTATTATGAAATTTCATGATGAGCTTGGCTTAATGGGCTTGGATGTGGATTAATGCAAAATGTGATAAAAAGGAAAAGTAGAAAGGAGGAAGCAAGGATTGAACCTTGAACCTCCTAGTTGCACTAATCATGTCATAACCAACGCACCAAGCCATATTTCATGTAGAGGAAATAAGAAACATGCTTGTTAAAGCTAGGGAAGTGAATGTTGGATCGATAGAGTCGATAGAGGGGGGGTGAATATCGACAAACTTTTCGAATTTATGGAGAGAGTAATTTGCACAGCGGAAGTAAACAAAATACGCGAACACAATATTTTTTACTTGGTTCGGAGCCTAGGTCGACTCCTACTCCAAGGCCCACGATCGTTGATCGTTTACTTTGGGTAATTCTATATGAACGCAAAATCAGTTTACAGAAAGAGATTTACAAGTATAGCAATATAAACTTTTTAAACAAAATTCTTCTGTTACCGACGTCCGGTTGTAGATTGACTTTCCGGAGCAGCAGGACGTCGTCGCTCGAGTTGGGCAGTTTCTGGAACAAGGCGTGAGCACAGAAGAGCGTAGAAGCTTTGGTACGGAGTTGATGTGAAGCTTGGGGTCGAGGGGTGCTATTTATAGCCCCTAGGGCGCCCTGGACGTCGTGGGCGCCCTGCCAAGTGTCATCCGATCCGCAGTTTGCTCGGTCAAGCTTTATCCCGCCTAAATAGGGATGAAGTTTGACCTCTGGGGCGCCCTGGTCGCTGAGGGCGCCCTCGTTGACCCGGTCTTCTCGGCTGGATAGATTTGATCGGCCTTGCTGGCGTAGGCGCGAAGCGCCTTGGACCTGAGGGCGCCCTGGGCGCTCAGGGCGCCCTGGCTGCTGAGGGCACCCTGGTTGCAGAGGGCGCCTCGGCCAGTTGTTAGCCGAACACCTTTTTGCCTTACTTGTTTCTTGTTCACCTTGGAGGCGCCCTAGACACTCAGGGCGCCCTACTCAGCTGCTGCCTCACTCCTTTGAGGCTCTCTGAGCTGCAGACACACGTTCCTTTGGTCCTGCATCCAGGGTTAGTCCGAAACACAATAAAACAATTAATTATTATTTTATACAGCCTTAGCTGTCTTGGTTCTGACTTTGGTCTCCAAAATGGAGTCCTAGGTTGAACCGACGCCTACTGTTCCCTCGACGGGGAACGCGTCCTCACCTACTCCTCTCGGGAGAATTTACCTGATGCCAACCGCTCCTTTGGTTAGACTTTTGCCTGACGGTCCTTTGTCAGGGCTTGGATGCCGAGCTGTCCTTCGCCCTGTGCCTAGCAATCCTTCGCTAGGGCTTTTGACTCTGCATTCCTTCGCCCGTGCCTAGCAGTCCTTTGCTAGGGCTTTTTGCCCTGGCATTCCTTCGCCAGTGCCTAACAGTCCTTCGCTAGGGCTTTCACTGCACACTAGATTAACTTGTTAGAAAACAAGAAAGACTTAACTTTTGACCTATGTTGCCATTATCAAAACACAGGTTTGACTTGGGTGCATTCTGCACCAACAATCTCCCCCTTTTTGATTTATGGCAACCCTAGTTCAAAAAGTTAAGTTTAAGCAAGACATGAAAAAAATTTAAACTTTTGTTCCCTCCCCCTGGAAGGAATCTCCCCCTAGATTTTTCAAAAATTCGTGGGGTTTTAAAAACTTTACTTGTACTTAAGTCTTAGGTACTTAGAAGTAACTTAAACATACATAGTAGAGTTTAAAGCATAATTAGAGTACTTTAAGAAATTTTAAAGTCTTAGGTTTTAAAGTACTCAAAATGTTAGCTTAAGTTTTCGGTAGGATATAACAAGCTTGAAACATTTTAGTCCTTAATAATTTTGAAAAACTTTAAGCTTTAGAGTAAAAATAATTTTGACAAGCTTAAGTAAGAACCTTTTGAAAGGCTAGAGTACTTTGCAAAGTTTGAAAAAAAATTTTGAGGCTAGAGTACTTAGCAAAATTTTGAAAGCTTGAAAAAAAATTTTGAGGCTAGAGTACTTAGCAAAATTTTGAAAGCTTGAAAAAATTTTGAGGCTAGAGTACTTAGCAAAATTTTGAAAGCTTGGAAAAAAAATTTCGAAGCTAGAGTAATGAATTTTGAAGCTAGAGTACTTAGCAAAATTTTGAAAGCTTGGAAAAAAATTTCGAAGCTAGAGTAAAGAATTTTGAAGCTAGAGTACTTAGCAACATTTTGAAAGCTTTAAGAATTTAAGTACTTCTTCAAAAAGTTTAAGCTTTTGAATAAAGGATAAGTATGTTTTTGAATCTTTTTGAATAAAGGAAAAATTTAGAAAAAAATAATTTTTCTCATTCCCTATCTCTATCTCCCCCTTTGCCATATATCAAAACATATAAATATAGCATGAATAAAGAAAATAAATAATTTGCTGTACTGAACCAGTTAGATTTACACTAAATCAATCAATTTTTTGTCTGTAGGGACCTGTCTAACCCAATTAGCTACTTACTAACTGTTATATACAGTAGTTTTTGCTAGGGTTAGTCAAGTTAAGTGTTTCTGTTCAAGTTAGATTTTCTAAGCTTGACACTTAACTTGATTGCTGTATAAGTTGTATTTAGTGCCCCAATTACTACAGATGCACTGACTTAAAGCATCTTGAATTAAGGCAAAGACCTAAGCATCTCAACCCTTTCTAGGTTATCAATCATAAGTACCCTAAGGTGCTTGTGAGATGCTGGCTTCTAAGTCTATAGGTGCATGCAGTTCTAGGGTTAGGGCCTAGGCTAAGTCCATTTTTGAAAAATCCCTAGTTTTGAAAGGGGGTAGTTTTTAAATAAAAATAAAACTAAGTCGAAAGTGAAAACTGAAGATTAAGTAAAGCAATTTTTCAAATTCTATTTTTAGAAAACTGATTTTTGAAATCAAGTAGAGTAAAAAAAATCATGATACTCTATTCTACAAAGCACAATCCTAAAAGAAAACAATTACTCATAACCTGGTCAATAGAAAATGAAGCAGGTAATCATGGTTTAAATATAGTCAAGTAGTCAAACTCAAGTCAACCCTATTGAGTAGGGGCAGTCAGATAGTTACGAGTACAATGCTGAGTGAATCTATGACGAAGGACCGGGGTGATGAGATGGACCCGGCTGCCAAGAATCAAATCGAGCCATCATCTCTAAGAATCGTGCATCAGCTACTTCTCTATCATCTCGGCGAGCGTCCATCTGCTCTATGTGAGAGGCCTCGACCTCCTCTCGGAGACTCTGTATCTGTGTCTCCATACGGGTCACTCTCTCGTAGAGTGTCGGTGGAGCGGGCTCGTCTATATGGGCTCGGGCTTCTGCTGCTACATCTGCGACGTCGTACTCGACCTCCTTGTCCGAATCGATCTGATGAGCTGCTCTCCGACGTCTCCAGGACAGGACCCGGTACCGGACACCTCTATACCTGCTAGGGCGAAGTTTCTATAGCCTATTTCATCGTAGTCTGTCAGATCGGCCATTTCTCCCTCGGTAATGTTCCTACCATGGTAATGTAATAGGGACGTGATAATGTGGCAGTAGGGTGTGCGTACCCGCCCTTGCGTGGTCACACTGGATGCGTGTAGGATAGTGTGAAACATATGAAGTCCTATATCAATATCTAGCTGGTGAATCAGGGCGTACAGGAGAAAGGTATGGAATGGTCGCATAGTGGTAACGTCCCTGGTGGATAATGGTAGAATACATTGGACTAAGACCCTATATAGGGCGTAGTCCTGGACCTCTAAGTCGACTGACTGGAATCGTCTGGCCACTGGTTGCCTAAAGAAATATGAGTGCAATGTATCTAAGGTGATGTGAGAATAGGGAGCATCAAATGGGAGGCTCCCTAGGAGGATAACAACAGAAGGTGGACTGCGAGGGTCGTAGTCCTAGAAATCGGTTCAATAATGTTGGTGTGATAGTTAGGGGAATACCTTGAACCATGGTGGAGAACATGAGATTATCCTGTCTAATGATATTATTGTAAAATTCTGCACATAAGGAAGTATTGATTGGGTGAGTGCAGAATACGAGATTGTCCAGTTGGTAGTGGTTTATGACGTTCATAGCTAGGGGACAGGATTGGGTGAAGAATAGTCGATTCAAGTAGCTCGTCTTTATAGGTTTATAGGTGGTACGAGCGAACTTGTTACACAATTCTAAATTGGGAAACCTAGGATCAGGACTAGGTTGAGTACCGGGTTCTGCCTGATTAGGTCGGCGTCTTCTAAGAGAAAGAATGTATACTTAAAGAAAGTGTGCATTTAATGAAAAATTGAAAAGAAATTAACAAAAACAATAAATTATACCGGTTTGCTCGGGGAGGCATTGTTGAAGTTGAGGGCTTGAGAGGGTTGCAAGATCTCTTGGAAGGTAGAAGGTTGAGGAGGAGAAGAGTTTTGGGTGTGAAGAGAGGAAGGGGAGGGGAGCCCCCTTTTTATAGGCAGTTTGGGCGCCCTTCCCCGGGAGGGCGCCTTGACTGGCGAGGGCGCCCTGTCTGACCAGGGCGCCTTGACCAGGCTGCAGCTGCCCTTTTGGAAGCTTTTGACCACCGAAGGACACTGGTAAGGGCGCCTCTCCGGACGAGGGCGCCTTTACCAGGTCTGTAGTTCCGTTTGTGCAGCTTTCTGCCTTGACTGACTGTGGGAGGGCGCCCTGCATGACAAGGGCGCCCTAAACAAGGCTGCAGCTGCCTTTTGGCAGCTTTTGACCACCCTCGGGGCGCCCTAAAGAGATTGGGCGCCCAAAAATCTGGTTTTGACCCAATTTGAATGTTTTTGACCGGATTTGTCCTAATTTAAGTGTCTTTGACCAGATTTGACTACATTGACCAAGGTTTGACTGCTTTGACCGAAGTTTGACCTATTTGACCATAGTTTGACTATGTTGACCATGGTTTGAGATTTAACCACAACACAGGTATTAAGGGAATCATAATTAAGTTTTAATTTTACTGTCTCACCCAAATCTAGGGTTTTCAATCACGTTAACCTTATAGGTTTTGTGAGACAGGTTTTGATAGTTTTGAAAATTTTGAAAGATAATTAAATTTTGAAAACTTAATTAATTAATTTTGAAATTTTTGAAAGGATGTTTAGATCTATACTTAGCTGAAATTTTGTGTTAGATTCGAATTTGACAAAAATTAATTTGAATTTGAATTTCAAAAATTGGCTTCCAGGTCTTGGCGAGGCACTAGGCCTTCTTTGGCCGAAGCCTTATGGGATCATCCACCCTTTCCTTGACAAAGCCTTTTAATGAAATTTCATTTTCAAAATTATTTTTTGAAAAATTTCTGGTCTAACTAGTTTGGATTTTGGATCGGTAGCTTCGGCTGGTTTCACCAGTCTAAAGAGACCAAGTAAACTTGACCTTATTAGAATTGGTTTCCCCAACGTACTATCATCTCACCTCCACCCAATACTATGTTTTCAAGTTTCAGTTAAGTTTGTTTGGTCCTTAAGCTAGCCTAAGTCTAAGCATGGTATATTGCAGAAATTAACCAACCAATCAATCAAGCAATTTAAAGCAAGAATAACAAGTTTATCTAATAATAAAAATAGTTTTCAGTTTGGCTCCCCCTGGACTAAAGCCACGGTGATGGTTAGGCAAGATGTGAATCTTGTCCTTGGGGATCCAATACTGATTTGATCCAGTAGGTTGGTTCAGGCACAGTTTAGGTACCCATGCCTGAATTTTTCCTCTGGACTGATTCAGTACAGTCAAATATGATCTTTGTCGGGATTTGGTTCGGTAGCCAAGTCCGGATCGATTTAGAACTGATTTCTGTTTTCCAAGGATCATGTCAAGACCCTTGGAACCAGATGTAAATCGTTCTAAAGCTGATCTAAAATCCTTAACCTGAGTTTTCAGGGAGGAGTTTTCCTTTTCAAGTTTTTCAACTTGAGTAGGAGTTCCTTCCTGAACCTTCTCGGTTAAGGGTTTAGAGTCAGCTCCCTCTTTCAGGAGTTTTACTTCCTGTCGGAGGGTTTCGACCCGGAGTTTGGCTTTTGCCAAATCTCGAGAAAGAAAAGAAATTAGTTCACTTAATTGTGATCTATTAAAACCTGTTACCTTAATTTCTCCGTCTTCTGTGAAGGTCAGCTCGCCGTCCTCTTGTTCTGATTCTGACTCTGTCTCGACTTTATCTGAGGCGGTTAGAGCTAGGAGGTTAGACTGGGGTGCCTCTTCTTCTTCTTCTGAGGAAGACTCGTCCCAGGTTGCTTGCAGCGCCTTCTTTCTTCTCGTCTTTTTAGTCTCCTTTAGGTTAGGGCATTCTGACTTGTAGTGACCCTTTTTCTTGCACTCATAGCAGGTCACATTGGGCTTGCTTGCTGGTTCAGTTGGTTCGTCCTTCCTTCGGCCGGTTTTTCGTTTGTTGGTTCGGTTCTTCAGCTCCTTGTAGTAGCTTCGAGCGAGCCGGACCAGCTTAGTTTGATCTCTTTCTTCTTCTTCTGAATCTGAGTCTGAGTTAGATTCGGGTTCAGGTTCGGGCTTCTTCTTCGTTGTCCTTAGAGTTTTGCCTGCAATGAAAGCAATACCTTTCTCAACCATATTTGTGTTAGTTTGTTCGTGCAGTTCTAGTTCAGAAAATAATTCGTCTAATTTTATTTTAGAAAGATCCCTAGAGACCTTGTATGCATCTACCATAGATGCCCACAAGGTGTTTCTAGGGAAGGCGTTTAGAGCATACCTTATTAGGTCACGGTTTTCAACCTTGTGACCTATTGTGTGAAGACCGTTCATTACCTCTTGGATTCGTGCGTGGAGCTGGGCTGCTGTTTCGTTGTCGGCCATCTTGATGGTGTAGAGTTTGTTTAGTAGCAGATCCCGCTTGCTGATCCGAGTATCTGAAGTCCCTTCGTGCAGCTCGATCAGTTTTGTCCATAGCTCCTTTGCACTGTTGAAGGGGCCCACTCGGTTCAGCTCTTCCTTTGTCAGCCCGCATTGTAGGGTTTGCGTTGCTTTTGCGTCGGCTTCTATCTTGCGCTTTAGAGTGTTGTCCCACTCCGAGTAGCTTTGTGGAAGTCCTTCCGCATTTCGGGGGATCTCCAGACCGGACTGGATGATGATCCACATGTCCACCTGAGTTTTCAGGTGGACCTCCATGCGACTTTTCCAGTAAGAAAAGTCTTCTCCGCTGAACAGTGGAGGTCTGGCGGTGCTGAATCCCTCTTGCATGGCCATTGGATCTATAACAAAAAAAAATGAACAGAAAAATAAATTTTCCAAGACTAGGTCTTGCATTAGTAGTACTGGATTAGGAAATAAAATATCGAGGGATGTTGCACCAACCTCGATTAAAAAATTCGAACAAAAAAAGATATTAAAAAAAACTCGAAAATCCGAAAAGAAATTTTCAAACTGGTGGTTGCACCAAGTTTGAATAACCCCGCTCTGATACCACTTGTTGGATCGATAGAGTCGATAGAGGGGGGGTGAATATCGACAAACTTTTCGAATTTATGGAGAGAGTAATTTGCACAGCGGAAATAAACAAAATACGCGAACACAGTATTTTTTACTTGGTTCGGAGCCTAGGTCGACTCCTACTCCAAGGCCCACGATCGTTGATCGTTTACTTTGGGCAATTCTATATGAACGCAAAATCAGTTTACAGAAAGAGATTTACAAGTATAGCAATATAAACTTTTTAAACAAAATTCTTCTGTTACCGACGTCCGGTTGTAGATTGACTTTCCGGAGCAGCAGGACGTCGTCGCTCGAGTTGGGCAGTTTCTGGAACAAGGCGTGAGCACAGAAGAGCATGGAAGCTTTGGTACAAAGTTGGTGTGAAGCTTGGGGTCGAGGGGTGCTATTTATAGCCCCTAGGGCGCCCTGGACGTCGGGGGCGCCCTGCCAAGTGTCATCCGATCCGCAGTTTGCTCGGTCAAGCTTTATCCCGCCTAAATAGGGATGAAGTTTGACCTCTGGGGCGCCCTGGTCGCTGAGGGCGCCCTCGTTGACCCGGTCTTCTCGGCTGGATAGATTTGATCGGCCTTGCTGGCGTAGGCGCGAAGCGCCTTGGACCTGAGGGCGCCCTGGCGCTCAGGCGCCCTGGCTGCTGAGGGCGCCCTGGTTGCAGAGGGCGCCTCGGCCAGTTGTTAGCCGAACACCTTTTTGCCTTACTTGTTTCTTGTTCACCTTGGAGGCGCCCTAGACACTCAGGGCGCCCTACTCAGCTGCTGCCTCACTCCTTTGAGGCTCTCTGAGCTGCAGACACACGTTCCTTTGGTCCTGCATCCAGGGTTAGTCCGAAACACAATAAAACAATTAATTATTATTTTATACAGCCTTAGCTGTCTTGGTTCTGACTTTGGTCTCCAAAATGGAGTCCTAGGTCGAACCGACGCCTACTGTTCCCTGACGGGGAACGCGTCCTCACCTACTCCTCTCGGGAGAATTTACCTGATGCCAACCGCTCCTTTGGTTGGACTTTTGCCTGACGGTCCTTTGTCAGGGCTTGGATGCCGAGCTGTCCTTCGCCCGGTGCCTAGCAGTCCTTCGCTAGGGCTTTTGACTCTGGCATTCCTTCGCCAGTGCCTAGCAGTCCTTTGCTAGGGCTTTTTGCCCTGGCATTCCTTCGCCAGTGCCTAACAGTCCTTCGCTAGTGCTTTCACTGCACACTAGATTAACTTGTTAGAAAACAAGAAAGACTTAACTTTTGACCTATGTTGCCATTATCAAAACACAGGTTTGACTTGGGTGCATTCTGCACCAACAGACTCTTCGTGTAGATCGATTAGCTTTTCCCACATCTCTTTGGCACAGTTGAAGGGTCCAACCCGCTTCAATTCTTCATTGGTTAGCCCACATTGTAGGATTGCAATAGCCCTTGCATCTGTCTCGATCTTCCTCAGGGTTCGTTCATCCAGTTTATCCCAAGTGATCGATGTTCCATCTGTTGTGGGGAATGTGAACCCCGTTTGGATTATCAACCAAAGTTCCAGATTGGCCTTCAGGTGGGATTCCATTAGACTTCTCCAGGAGTTGAAATTTGAGCCAGAGAAGAGTGGTGGACGAACACTGTTCCATTCTTGGCTGGCCATTTAGTTTAACCTTGTACACACGAGAAGTAACAAAAATGTACCAAGACTTGGTCTTGGATTAGTAGTGCGGAAGGAATAGCCCAAAAAAAATATTGCATGTATTTCGAGAAAAAATTAATGACAGATTTTTAGAAAATGTTGACTTTATCAATTTTGATTAATGAAGAAAAAGTAAGACTTTAATGTTTGGGAGAAAATTTGCTCAGATTAAGGTAGCACGATTTTCGAGAAAAAATAATATTAAAATAATAATAAAAAAGTTTATGACAAATTTTTAAAAATTGATTATTTTAGCAATTCTAACTTATGGTGAAAAAATGAGAATTCAAAATTGAAAAGGTAGCCTACAGATATTTTTTATTTTAAAATAAAAGGCAAACAAAAAATCGAGTGGTGTTGATTAACTAGAAAAAAGAAATAAGATTAAAAATTTTGTAAATCCGAAAAACTTTCAAACTGGTGGTTGCGCCAAGTTTGAACTACCCCGCTCTGATACCACTTGTTGGATCGAGAGAACCGATAGAGGGGGGGTGAATATCAGATAACGTTCGGATTTAAGATAGAGAATTTGCACAGCGGAAGATTAAAAATAAAATACGCAAACACCAAGATTTTTTACTTGGTTCGGAGCCTAGGTCGACTCCTACTCCAAGGCCCACGGTCGTTGACCGTTTACTTTGGGCAATTCTATATGAGGCGCAAAAAAGCAGTTTACACAAATGGATTACAATAGTAGTGTAATAAGCACAGAATTAAAATATCGCTTTCTGTTACCGACGTCCGAGGTAGATCGACTTTTCGGAGCGGAGGGACGTCGTAGGCTCGAGTTGGGAAGTTTCCGGAGCGAGACGCGAGAGCAGAAGAGCGTAGAAGCGTTGTTTCAAGTGTTGTTTGAAGCTTGGGGTCGAGGGCCCTTTATATAGGGCCTGGGGGCGCCCGGGACGTCGGGGGAGCCCCCCCACGTGGCGGTCGATCCGTCTCCAGCTCGGTCAACATCTGATCCCTTCAAAATCGGGATCAGGTTTGACCGGGGCGCCCGCATTGACCGGGTCAAGCCTTCATCCTCTTGGCTTCGCGAGGGGGTGCTTCGGCAGCTGGCACTGGGGGCGCCCGCGACAGGCGGGGCGCCTGGAGCATCCGGGGAGCCCGGAGCATCCAGGGCGCCCCGACATATAACTGTCTAGGCGTGTTTTCGCTCCTGCTATCTTTGGGTTGACCTTGGGGGCGCCCGGAACATCCGGGGCGCCCTACTCAACTTCTGCCTCACTCCTTTGAGGCTCTCTGAGCTGCAGATACTCAGTCCTTCGGTCCTGCATCCAGGGTTAGTCCAACAAGCAGTATTATATTATTATTTTTTACAGCCTTAGCTGTCTTGGTTCTGACTTTGGGTCTCCAAAATGGAGCCCTAGGTCGAACCGACGCCTACTGTTCCCTCGACGGGGAACGCGCCCTCACCTACTCCTCTCGGGAGAATGTACCTGATGCCAACCGTTCCTCTGGTTGGACTTTTGCCTGACGGTCCTTTGCCAGGTCTTGGATGCCGAGCTGTCCTTCGCATGGTGCCTAGCATTCCTTCGCTAGTTCCTAGCAGTCCTTCGCTAGGGCTTCAGTAGCCTGGCATTCCTTCGCCAGTGCCTAGTAGTCCTTCGCTAGGGCTTTTTACCCTGCCATTCCTTCGCCAGTGCCTAGCAGTCCTTCGCTAGGGCTTTTTACCCTGGCATTCCTTCGCCAGGTGCCTAGCAGTCCTTCGCTAGGGCTTTGTTTCCTGCACACTTAATGAGCATATTAGATAACAAATAACACTTAACTTTGAATCCTTTGCCAATATCAAAACAAGGTTCGATATGGTGCTTCCTGCACCAACACTATGTATAGTCTAATGATCATTCCTATATACATGTCACACGTGTGTGTACTCTATACAATAGGAATATCAACGTGAAGGTTGTATAGATAGTAAGTATACAAGTATTAAGCAGGGCAATAAAATAGGATAGAGTCAAAGTATAATGGCCTACAGCATAAAACAACAGCCATGCATAAAGGTATATTATCTATAGAAATAAGAAAGACGTATCTACCTCATAAATGAAGTCCATATCAGATAAGAGCTGTCACTTCTAGATATCTATATCAAATCAACGTCCTATACTAAAGATACGATTTTTAGCTACTTAAAACAAGCACCTAGCTAAACTAGATACTAGACTTAATCAGGATTATCCAATTATTCTAATTGTAATGTTCATTTAATTAACCTTAATTAAATAATTAATTTCTATTTAATCCCAAACATGGAGATTAGGTTTAATCCCCTTAATCACTCCCAACTATTAACTAAAAAGCTAATTCAAGATAAAGGATCCATTCTTGGGGTGGTAACCTATGAAAAGATCAAAATGGCACAAACGAACACCCAAATTAAAAGGACAACCTTCAAACTAATCCAAACCATCCAACACCAATTACAACTTGTGAAACCATAACCTAAAACAACACACAACCCATCTTTACTAATCTAACAGCATTCACTCAACAACTCATCCAAACCAAACACAACTACTCCACCACCGAACAAGATTTGAAATAGAAGTCTCTGTTGGTTTCCACCAAAGGGGATTCCGGGTTGCGCATGGGAAACCTCTTTATGTCCACGGATTAAAAATTTCAATCCGAATGGAGACCTATTTCCCAAACGACCGTTTCATCGTCGTACTAATTGATTCGAGTTACTACTTGACCAAACTTATTGTTCAAGCCTTGTAACCAAGGCCACCGATTTTTGTGTTTATCATCGGGGTCCAAAACAATTAATTATCATAATTAATTAACAAATAATTAACAACAATGATAATTAATTAAACCACATAAAATGATAGAAAGAACAAAGAGCCATAAGAGAAGATTATACTTCTCGTTACCTCGCGATCTTCTATTGTATGACCCTACCCTGCTTGGCCGTCGTGTGGGCGACAATCTACCAAGAATCGAAGTCACCAAG
The DNA here is from genome assembly GCA_024364735.1 of Boesenbergia rotunda. NCBI lineage: Eukaryota > Viridiplantae > Streptophyta > Magnoliopsida > Zingiberales > Zingiberaceae > Boesenbergia > Boesenbergia rotunda. The sequence continues at coordinate 53,783 of JAGFNQ010003750.1, forward strand.
GCCACCAACCAATCCCTTCACCTTGCACCAACAAACCCTAACCCTATGGTTGCCGCTGGCCACTCCAAGGAAGAAGAAGAAGAACGAGAGGAGAAGAGTTCTTCTCCTTCACTAACACCCTATCCGACTTCCTCAAGGACTTCCTATCCCGTGGCAGCAAGTACACAAGGAAGACAACTTCTCCTCTCTTCTTCCTTGCCCGCAGCACCGAGCACCACCAAGGAAGTCGCCACCTCCTCCTTGTGTTGGCGAAGCCCCTCTTCCTCTTCTCGTCGCACACCACAAAAGGAAGAGAAGAGGTCTTCCTTTATCTAGTAGTAGCCGACCACCAAGTGGATGAGAAGAGGAGAAGAGAATAGGAAGAAAGAAGAAGAGCTTTCTTCTTTTCTTCCCAGGCCGGCGTGCCCTAGGAGAGAGAAGGGAGAGAGAGAGGAAGAGAAGAGGCTTAGGGTTGGATGATTAATTGGATCCCTTGGTCTCATGACTCCATGGGTATATATAGGGCTACAATAGGGACCATGAGAAGGAGTTGGATCTTGGTCACCTAATGGATCAAGACCCGATCCATTAATGAAGACTCATTCCACTAAAGAATCCTCATTGATCTACCTCACCAACCCCCATATTTAAATATGAATTCCACCTATTATGAGTACAAGTATCTCCCTGTGTTTAAGATATCATATGTCCGTTAATTAATTAAATTACTGATAATTTAATTAATTAACATCTAACTCCTTGAGTAGTACCACTCAACCTTATCATCATGTCAGATCAAGTCCACCTACAGGATTTAACATGATGAACCTTATGAGCTCCTCAAGGGGGCATCATCAACCAGACTCACTAGGACACGATTTCCTTCTATAATCAATGACACACCATGTAAATAATATTATTTTCCAACTTACCAGGCCTCTCGATTTAACACATAAATCTCGCCCATTGGTAAATTAAAGAAATAAATATTATGTACATATGTCCGTTATTATATCGGGATTAAGAGTATGTTCTCCATAATAACTGATGTCTGATTCAATTATAAATTCAGTATAAATTGAATCACCTCTATGTCGGTCTTGCTTAATGCACACAAAGTGCACTAGTGTAATTCTATGGTCAAGATAAATCAACACCAAATTACACTACAACCATCCCGATGGTTTGTTCAAATTCATCTCGATTGTGAGCCTCTGCTTATACTTTTCAAGAGACTGATAACACGATCTTCTGTGCGACACCACGCACTATGTTATCTATAATGTAAAGTATCAGATAATATGCACAAACTAATATAAACATGCAAATAGTAATCTTATGATTCTCTTTCAAAATGTAGATGTCTATATAAAAGCAAGACTTTAGTATACATCCTAACAGTCTCTATCAAAAACATAATATAAGGAGTACAAAATCCATCCCCTATTGCTCTAATTTTCGTTTACAGAAGGAAACCTACATGATAGACCAAACTAATCAGTGAAACATATAGCCAAAGTATCACTCAATCAACGCTCCAACGTATAACTTGGATCCCATACAAAATTTCTATTACAAGCTACAATTAATGGTTATAATTAATCTACACTGATATAATGAATCTAAGGCTAATCCATCCAAAGATTGACGATAACACACAAACCTTACCTGATAAGGCACGTATGAAGATACTCCCCAAATGCGAACTCTGAATGAAGATCCTCCATACAATGGTGCAAGATTCAATACAACCCTGATCGGAACAGAATACCACAGATTCAACAAATAAGAAACCCTAGCCAATTGTTCTAATCCTATATTGAGCTCTAGTAAACAACCACAGGATCAAGCTCTGCCCAAATCAGTCCTTAGGCTCAACAGAGAAGCTTCCTAGCTTGAGAACCCTCCTCAGCATCTTGATCTGTCATGGTAAGGTGGAGCAAAAGATTACATGGAGGGAACGCGAAGGAAACATTGGCATTCGGCGATGGAGAGTAGGACTAAAGCTGAAGAATGGTGATTAGGGCTTAGTCTATTTACTGTGATCGGGGAGAGGTTAATGGAAAGAGAAGGGTCAATCTAGAACTTACCCATGGTCGGACGGAAATAAATCAAGGATGGTGGCGCCGACGTGATTCGATAGGGAGATCACGAAAAGGGCGGCGATCCCTCATCCTCCTTATAACTTGACATGAGGTGGGAGGACGGCGTGTGGAGAAGATAGATCGGTGATCTGCTCATTGGCGTGGTCGCGATAGGAAGGGGAGATCATCGAGGATGAGAATAGGAGAGGGGTGTTGGGGGGATTTGGCTTCGGCATCAAAGAAAAAAGAAGGGAAAAAGAGAATCGGAAGATTAGGTTTAGAATTTTGAAAATTAAATTTTTCCTCAAATAATCAGAATAGCTAAATTAGGTTTCGTATCTATCGTATTTATCCCCATAAAAATAAAAAATGATCTCACAAAATTCTGAAATTTTTTTTATAATTCCCAAAAAATACTAAAAGATTATTTCCTGATTTAACCCTTAGTATTTAATTATAATATTTTACATTTAGGGTTTAAGATTTTAGGATTTACGAGTTGGGTTACAGTGAAATTATGTTAATAAAATTGTTTATCTAATATTAAGGCTTCTCTCTTGGGCTATATTCTCACTGGATATATTATAAAATTAAGAAATTATTTATTAAAAAAAATTAAAAGAAAAAAATAGGATCCATGTATATATATGATTTTGATATGTTGTAGACTCTTTCCTGCGCATCCGTACGGACACAAGGCGCCTTGAATTGATCCATGGTGCCTTAGATCAATCTAAGGCACTTAAGCGTATTGGATTATATAGATTTTTTTTTTTTGATTTTTTTTATTTTTTAGGCATATTTATGGGTTTAAGATTTTAAAATTTAGGGATTGGATTATATTGGGTTTAACCTAATAAGATTTTTTTTCCAAGTGTTTAGTCATCACTTTTGGGTTATAATATTCAAAATAATCAATTTTAAAAGCTTACGGGGTATATTATATGTATTTAGTGTTTAGGATATGATTGAGGAGTTGGGTTATAGTAGGTTTAAGTTAATAAGATTTTTCCTTTGGGTTCAATCATTCCTCTTGGGTTATAGTGTTCAAAATAACCAATTTTAGGTGTTTATGGGATATATTATATGTATTTAAGATTTATTCGAAAAAATATTAATTTAAAAAAATTAAAAAAAAAACAAATTAAGGTGCCTCCCATGTATGGATGACACCTCAGTTTGTTTTTTTTTTAAAAAAAAACTGACTTGAGGCGGCTTCCTACGATGGAAGGTGCCTCGAGTCAAGTCATGCACAGGCGTGAGGCGTGAAGTCCGTAGCAAAGTATTTCTCTCTCTTTCTCTATATATATTTTTTACTATTTAATTAAGAATCTAAACATTTACTAATAAATTCTCAATTAATTTAGTGAAGGCCAAAATTAAATTATGTTAATATTTTTTTAACACAGAAAAGAATTTCATGACTTATTATTAATTTTAACTTTTTATACTTGAAATTTTAGAAATTCAAAAAATAAAATCATAAATCTTAAAAACACAAATTCAAAAGATATATCTATAATTACAAATCATGAATAGCAAAATTCAAATCATAATCCAAAATTAATATTTTTTAAAAAAAATTTATCAAATTCAAAAAGATAATTTCAAAATTTAATTTGAAATTATATTTTTAAAATTAAAAAAATAAAATTTTAAATTTTAACTAAATAAATTTTCATTTAGGGTGAGATAAAATATATACATATTTACCTTACTATCTTACAATCTAATAAGAATCTGAAATGTTTACAAACTAACTCTTAAGTGATTTGATAAAGTCCAATATTAAATTACTTTAATGACCTTCTTCCTTTTTACACAAAAAAAAATTCAAAGACTTATTAGTAATCCTAACTTCTTATCATTTCAAATTCTAAAAATGCAAAAAATAAAATTACAAATCTTAAAAACACAAATTCAAAAGATAAATCTATAATTACAAATATTAAAAAGAAAATTCAAATCTTAATCTAAAACTAAAATTTTAGAAAATAATTTATCAAATTCAAATAAGATATTTCAAATTTTAATTTGAAATTATATTTTAAATATTCCAAAATTAAAATTTTAAACATTAACTAAATAAATTTTTATTTAAGGGTGAGATAAAATTTATGCATCTTGCTATATATATTTTAAAATCTTACTATCTTATATTTATTAAGAATATGTATCGATCACCAACTCTTAATTAATTTGATAAAGTCCAAAATTAAATTATGTTAATATCATTTTATTCCTTTCACTCTGAAAAGCAGACGGAACTGTAGGGACTGCTTATAGTAGTGGAGATGGGGCCCTCGAATCATTCGGAGGAGTTTGTCTACGACTGACCGACCCCATCTTCGTCGGTCTCTCGGGTGACCCTGTCGCCCGAGACCCTACTATAGACTTACGTGGCTGCCCTGGACCATGTCTCGGCGCAGGAGCTTGTCCATCTCGAGCATACCTGTTACAATGTTACACAAGTATTACTGGTTGTACAAGTCAACTAACCTTAACAATTTATACACTTATCGCTTGGAGATGTCCTGTCACCGCTGTCCCAATGTATAAATCGCATCGGGAGAATAACTCCGAATATCCGAAATGCACTCTGGTAGATCTCATCAAACCCGAGCTCTGATACCTACCAAATGGGTATCAGATTTAACCACAAAATATTCGAAAAGACTCGCCAAATCTCAGCTCTGATACCAAAACAAATTGTCACACCTAGAGACCAAAAGAGCCACTGATCCAATATAAAATCGATTAATATCTCCCCAGTACGACGGACAACTTAGACATACATACAATACACGCAATATAATAGTTGGACTCAGACCTTAAAGCAAAATATATAATAGAGGATAGTAAATGTATCTCAGCAATAAAATGGTAGAACTCAGCTGAGCCGTCGTTTGGGTAGGCACGCAGTAAAATAACAACCATAAAGTTCAACATAGGACTCATAAATATAATACCGCAGCAAATGGAATACGATACAAGTCCACGAGATAATACGAATACAGACCAATGAGTATACTGTAAAATAAACAAAATATGCAGAAGCACCCATCACTGGAGTCGTAGGGACCTAGGACTGGCAATTGGGCTCCCCTGGTGACCTATCAATCGAAAAACAAAAACATTATGACAGGTGGTGAGTCCAAGTGAACTCTGCAGGTATAGAGAAAGATATGCATGACATAATAAATAGTTGAATAAGTTATACAAAAATAACAAGATACAGTCATAACGGGAATATCAGAATATGCATAACTGAAAGTACTAAATGATTGTACATTCTAAAAATCAGCCTATTCTGAACATAAAAGGACTCGTATCATATGACCAGGTGCAAGGTTATCAAACCAAACATATAATATCTCCTGTATATGTATGTCAAACATATGCAGCAAACAAATGCATCAATCACAATCAAATGCATAATGCATCATATACACAAGATGCAATGACATAGTCACCCCTGACGTCAGTCAAGCCACCGAGACATGTCATATGTGTTGGCCGAGTGGGTAGAGCTGTAACACTGTACGCACTCTGCCATCACTGCTCCTGAATGACCAAGTGAACAAGATGCTGGTGGAGCTATTGCTCCACGCCATGTACATATAAGGGAGATATCTCTCTTATCTCCTCTGGTTTATATGAAGAGGAGGGATCCTTGCCTGCTACCACGCTCTAGAACCACTACCCATGAGCGGTCGAGCTAAGAAGTGCAAAGCAAATGCACCCAACGGTATTCACTAACCCATGAGTGATCGTGTGTGCATATCATGTACTGGAAGACGGGTTTAGACCACAAGAGAGCCGATGATCGTCGACATGCAACAATGCATGAATGGTGCATGACTCTAACTCTTGCAACCCCTACTAGATCATCAATATACAACTCAACCTACCATCCACAGGTCGAACACAGGTATTATAACCTAATCATCATACATTTAGGTACACATAAAAGTATAACTAGAATCAATCAATGCAGGCAGACGGTGGCATGCATCTATATCTATGTACACATGCTCGTGTTGGGGCAATCTATGGTCCGGAGTGATCATGTATTTTGATGTTTGGGCAAAGAGTTTAAGTTAGGTTTATCCTTGTGATTTGATATGTGTGATTGAGTTTGCAGGACTTAGGAGTCACACATGGAGGACACATTCGAGGGACGAGAGCCGAGGGAAGAGGATTCCAAGGGCAAGCCAGGGGAAGTGGACTTCAAAGGGCACACGTGAAGGGTGGCATGGAGGCAAGCCGAGGGGCGATAGCCGGTGGAAGAGGACTTCAAGGGGCAAGCCAAGGGAATGTACTTTAAGTCATACGTGAAGGAGGGTCTTCGGAGTGAGGGAGAGTGAGATTGTAAGCTGGGCAATCGACTGGGAATAGATCAGTCGACTGCCAGCAGGGAAACTTAAACTCATCGAGACATCAGTCGACTGGTAATAGACCAGTCGACTGGTGGCTAGTCGACTGCCCCTGAAGCAGTCGACTGGTGTGGCTGGAATTCGAACGTTGGGCTTGTAACGATTGAATTTGAGTGGGATCAGTCGACTGGTAATAGACCAGTCGACTGGTAGCGGGTTTTTCAACCAAGAGACCTATTTAAAGGGGCTTGGTTTTGGTTGAGAGCTCTTGACGAAATGAGCTTGGTTAGAGCTCATTAGTAGTCTTAGTTGCTCAGAAGTGTATCCGGGATTGTGGCGAGATTTCTCCACCCACAAGGAGCTACACAAGCTAGCCGGAGGACATCCGGGGAGTGATCCACCGAAGGATCAAGGGATCATCCACCTTACGGATAGCCGTGGAGTAGGAGCATCATCTCCGAACCACGTAAAGGTTGGCGTTAACATTGTTTTAGTTTGTTTATTTGTTATTCTGCTTGTGCTTGCTAACGTTGTAGGTAGAAAACTGAAAACAAGCTATTCACCCCTCCTCTAGCTTGACGGTCACGATCTAACAAGTAGTACCAAAGCGAAGGTCGCTCGTCTACGGACTAACTGTCGGGAGAGCAAAGGTGCTAGAGGAAGATGAGTTCGGAAGGTCCACTAGGATGGGACACTAGGATTCCACCAACATACGATCGAGATGACTTCAACTATTGGAGGAATCGCTTGGAGACATGGTTCCAAATGGATTGGGATCATTGGACCGCATTGGAAGTTCCTTTTGAAGCTCCAACGGACAAGAAGGGAAAGTGCCTCCGACCTCGGTATTGGACCAAAAGTCAAACGGAAGAAGCGGAGGTGGATAAGGAGGAAACTAGAATTGTATTGAATTTATTACCTTCACATATTGTGTCAAATGTAGGGGAGTACAAGAATGCATATGAGCTATGGAGGAAGATAATAGCTCTACATGAGAATTCGACACAAGGACAAGAAGAATAAGAGTCCAAGGAAAAGGACCAATCAGAAATTGAGTCGAGTTCAACATCCGAAGAGGAGGAGAGAATGGAATCGTCTACATCCTCAAGTAAGGAAAAAATAGAAGAAGTCTCCACTTCAAGGATTGAGAGGGAGGAGAGACCTTCTTCAACACCGGGGCAAGAAGAAGCTCCAACCTCCACCAAAGCAAAGTCAAAGGACCACATCATATGCTTTGGATGCAACAAAAGAGGACACTACAAGGACAAGTGTCCATTGGATAAGAAGGAGGTAAACCCTAAACCCGAGTCGATTCATTTTAAATCTAATATGGGTTGTAGGGAAAAGAAGGAGAAAAAGCACATTAGGTGCTACACTTGTGGAGAGCTAGGCCATTATCACACCAAATGTCCAAGAAAAGGAGAGCTCAAGAAATTAGGACATTTGAGAAGATGGGAAAAAGGAGAAAAGAAAAAAATCTCACATCAAGGGAGAGCTACAAGGGTAAGGGAGGTAATCCCTAACTTTAGAGTTAATTTAAATTCTTCCAAGCATACTAGAAATAATGTTAATTATTTACCTATGCATAATTTTGGATTTAAATATCATGATAGGAGTATGGTTAATAGTGTAGATCAAAACCCTAGGAAAGTCATGCATCATGTTAAATCTAAGACCTTTGGACCTAAGGATCAAGGCAAAAATCCCAAGAAGGGGAGACATATACCTAGGAAGGTGGGTAGGTCTAGGAATATCCAAGGGGGACATGTTGATTCTTGGTTTGAGAACCTAGAAAGGGAAAATCAAGCATTGAGGGAAAATCTTGATAGGTTTGAGAAAACCCTAGATAAATTCACTATTGGATCTAAGGGTTTAAGTATGATGTTGGGTGGTCTAAAACTCAATAATGATAGATCGGGGTTGGAATATCGATCTAAGGTCTCCAATACCAATGAAAAGAAAAATGCTAGGGTAGCATATAATTATGGCAAGGAGGGGAAGTCTAAAAATGACAAGGGGGTGTCATTTAAAAGCAAAAGGAAGGACTTAACCAAGGACAATGTGTCTAAGGTTAAGAAGGTTAAGTTTGTAGGCCAAGAGTCACCGGGAGTACATCGGTGTGGTCTAGTATTTGTTGAGTCGCCTAGGGAGGTGACTAGGGCAAAGAGCTCAAGGGAGAGCTCTAGGAGTCTTTGGGATCCATGATAAATGGATCTTGGGAGGTGTTTCTTGGAGGTCTAGGTGGACCATGGAGTATGCCAAAAGAGTTGGAGATGGATTTGAGTCTCAATTCTCTGGGTTTTGGCACATTAGATTTGAGTTTCATGCATGGAAATATGGCATTCGGGTCATAAAGCATGAAAAATGGTTTTTGATGTGTAAATATCATACAAATCAATGCTAGGGATGCATTGTGGATTGGTATGGGCAAAGACATCAAGAGGAAACCAAAACTAGGACTTTAGGTCAAGGTTTAATTGAACTATTTAGGTAGTTTTGGGTTTTGTGTCAATCTTGGGATTGGTGATAGATACATGGGGGATGTATTTTTCCCAAGTAGGTATGGTTACCACAAATCTCTTCACAAAATTTGAGAATTTTTGGAGATTTATGAAATTTCTGGTGCATTTTTGAAATTGGGTTCAAAAAGCTGAAAATGGGGTTTTCAGAGTATCAGTCGACTGACCTGGGGGCAGTCGACTGGTAAAAGCTGAATTGGTTTTTCATCAATTAAAAAGTGTTGAAATGATGTAAAACAAGTGTATAACTTTATGGGGGGGTTAGTACACTATGTTTATAATCATTAGGGGTTAAAGAGTCCAATAGGAGGGAAATTGTTGGAGTCTTTTGATGTATGGTAAAAGGGGAGAAGTGTTGGATTTAAGTGGGAAACCAAACACGCCTTTGCAAGAAATCCTAGGTCTAGGGGGAGCCTAGGTAAAGGGGGAGCATTATTGCTCCATTCATGGCGTAAGGGGAACCTTGGAGAGGTTCTTAAAAAGCCTTTGTAAGTCCAATGTAGGGGGACCTTGGAGAGGTTTTAAAAAGCCCGTTTTGGTAAAAGTCCTAACTTGGGGTGGTTAGGTGTGGGGATGCCTTGTGATAGGGTCTATACATATTTGCTATTTGTTTTCCCTAACTTAAACATATTGCCAAACATCAAAAAGGGGAGAGATTATTGGGGCAATCTATGGTCTGGAGTGATCATGTGTTTTGATGTTTGGGCAAAGGGTTTAAGTTAGGTTTATCCTTGTGATTTGATATGTGTGATTGAGTTTGCAGGACTTGGGAGTCACACATGGAGGACGCATCCGAGGGACGAGAGCCGAGGAAAGAGGATTCCAAGGGCAAGCCAGGGGAAGGGAACTTCAAAGGGCACACGTGAAATGTGACATAGAGGCAAGCCGAGGGACGATAACCGGTGGAAGAGGACTTCAAGGGGCAAGCCAAGGGAATGTACTTGAAGGCATACGTGAAAGAGGGTCTTCGGAGTGAGGGAGAGTGAGATTGTAAGCTGGCAGTTGACTGGGAATAGATCAGTCGACTGCCAGCAGGGAAACTCAAACTCACCGAGATATCAGTCGACTGGTAATGGACCAGTTGACTGGTGGCCAGTCGACTGCCCCTGAAGCAGTCGACTGGTGTGGCTGGAATTCGAACGTTGGGCTTGTAATGGTCGAATTTGAGTGGGATCAGTCGACTGGTAATAGACCAGTCGACTGGTAGCGGGATTTTCAGCCAAGAGACTTATTTAAAGGGGCTAGGTTTTGGCTAAGAGCTCTTGACGAAATGAGCTTGGTTAGACCTCATTAGTAGTCTTAGTTGCTCAGAAGTGTGACCGAGATTGTGGCGAGGTTTCTCCACCCACAAGGAGCTACACAAGTTAGCCGGAGGGCATCTGGGGAGTGATCCACCGAAGGATCAAGGGATCGTCCACCTTACGGACAACCGTGGAGTAGGAGCATCATCTCCGAACCACGTAGAGGTTGGCGTTAGCATTTTTTTAGTTTGTTTATTTATTATTTCGCTTGCGTTTGCTAACATTGTAGGTAGAAAACCGAAAACAAGCTATTCACCCCCCCCCCTCTAGCTTGATGGTCATAATCTAACAGCTCGTACCAATACTATACAAAATCATATACCAATAAAACGAGATTGTATAGAAGAAAATAAGATCATATCCAAGTTCAAGCAACAAGTATCAAGTAGGATAATAATGGTAGCAGATTTAAGGTCAATAAAACTTACTGCACATAAATAAATAGACATGCATAAAGGTGAAGTGGATCTAAAGATATAAGCAAAACGTACTCGCCTCCAAATGAAAGAATCCGTATGCGAAGTGAACCACCCTCCCCTCCTCCAAATGGAATAATCCACAATAATAATCACAATCAAGGCCCTGTATCAAAGGGCATATTTAAATAAGTATTACAAAAAGATAGTAACTAGCTAATGAGTCCCTAAACTGTATTAGGGTTTGTTGGGGATCGAGGCACTAGCTAGAGGGGGGTGAATAGTCGATCACTCACTTGATTCATCGGTTCTTCCTTCACGTGTTAGCAAGCGCAAGCGGAAATACAAACTACAAATTAAAACAATGCTAACACCAAACATTTACGTAGTTCGGAGATAATACTCCTACTCCACGGCTGTCCATAAGGTGGACGATCCCAGCCCGTCAGTGGATGACTCCCCGGAAGACCTCCGGCTAGCTCGCGTAGCTCCTTGTGGGTGGAGAAACCTCACCACAACTAGCACAAGACCTTTGAGAGCTTAGACTACTAATTAGCCTTTAACCAAAGCCAATTTCGTCAATCCTAGCCAGCCAAACCGAGCTCCCTTAAATAGAGCTCGTGGCTGAACTAACCGTTAACAATCGACTGGTGCCAACACCAGTCGATTGGTTCCAACCGAATCTGAATGTTACAATCAGACGTTCGAATTCCAACTAACACCAATCGACAACACAGATGATCAGTAGACTGATCTTTTTATGCCCTACACCAATCGACTGCTACATGCAACTGTCGACTGACCAAACCCTAAATCTAGGGTTTCAACCCCGAGTATAGTCACTCAGCAATCATCCTCGCCCGACCAACCTAAACCTAGCCTTCTAGCCTCCTCTATTAGCCTTGCGTCCCTCGGATGCCTCTCCATCCTTCACGCCTTGCCTTCTGGAGCTTCCTTCGGCCTCGGTCCTTGTTGTCAGGTCTTCCTTTGCCAAGATGTCACTTGGACTTTTCTCCTTTGTTGTACCTATATCTTGCATACTCACAATGCATATCAAATATAACAATAATCTTAACTTAAATCATTGCCCAAACATCAAAACCCAAGGTACCTAGATTACTCCAAAAATCTTCCCCTTTTGATGTTTGGTAACCCATTTAAGTTAGGGAAACAACAAAGCAAGTCAAATGATCATGCATAAATCATGGAACCTAACTTTAGACTCCCCCTTTACCTAAACTCCCCCTTGAATAGGTTTTTCTTGCAAAGGTACTTCTCCCCCTTTGCTAACAAATGCTCCCCCTTCACCTAAGCTCCCCCTTGAGCTTGGATTTTTTTGCAAAGGTGTGTTGATTTCCCACTTAAATCCAACACTTCTCCCCTTTTGCCAAGCATCAAAAAGAGCTCTAACAATATCCCAATTATTGGATTCTTTAACCTCTAATGATCATAAACAAAGTGTATTAACCTCCATAAGATTCTACACTTGTTTTACATCATTAGGACACTTTTCGACTGCTAAAAAATAGTTTCAGCATGTATCAGTCGACTGAGACAATTACCAATTGACTGACCTAGTCAAAAACCCAATTCACAGAATTATCTCTGTCGACTGACCCCCTGCATCAGTCGACTGATGCCCTAATATCAGCTCATTTCTGTATTTTGGCCCAATTTCAAAAATGCACTAGAAATTCCACAAGTCTTCAAAAATTCCCAAATTTTATAGAAAGGTTTGTGGTACCCATGTCTATTGGGAAAAAATACATTTAAAAATGTATATATCTCAGATTCTATGATTGACATAAAATTCAAAACTATCTAAATGGTTTAATAGAACATTAACTTAAAGTCCTAGTTTTGATCTCCTTTTGATGTATCTGCCCATACCAAACTATAATGCATCCCTAGCATTGGTTTATATGACATCTACATATCAAAAATCAATTTTTATGCAATATGACCACAATGTCATATTTTCATGCATGAAATATAAATCTAATGTGTCAAAACCTAAGGATTGAGACTCAAATCCGTCTCCAAACGTTTTGACGCACTCTATAGTCTATCTAAACTTTCGGAAGAAATCCTCCTGAGATTCATTTACCATGGATCCCAATTTGACTCCTAGAGCTCCCCCTTGAGCTCTTAACCTTAGCCACCTCCCTAGGTGACTCAACAAATACAAAACCACACCGGTGTTCCTTCGGTGATTCTTGGCCTGCATTCTTAACTTTCTTAACCTTGGATACATTGTACTTGGTTAAATTCTTTTTTTCCTTAACTTTAAATGTCTTATCTTTGTCATTTTTGGATATTTCATCCTTGATATAGCTATATGCTACCCTAGCATATTTCCTTTCATTAACCTTGGATGTACCAAATTTGATATTTTTAGAGTTTTGAACACCCAAACGCATGTCAAGTCCCCTAGGTCCAATAATGAACCTATCTAGGGCTCTCTCTATTTCTTCAAGCCTTGCCTTCAAGACTTGATTTTCCAACTCTAAAGCTCTAACCCTAAAGCTCTACCCACCTTTCTAGGCATGTGTCTCCCCTTCTTGGGATTAATGTCTTTCTCATTTACTACCTTCTTTCCCTTAGGCATGGTAGTTTGGGTCCTATTTAGTCTAGCGTTGGGTAATGATTACCTAGGGTTATCTACCTTGTTAACCCTATTCCTATCATTATACCTAAATCCATGATTATGCTTGGGTAAATAATCTACATTATTTTTAACAAGCATATATGAATTAGAAATTGGATTGAATTTCAAATAAGGGATTATCTTCCCTTTTACCTTTGAAGCTCCCCCTTGATTTGAGCTTCTCTTCTTTTCCAATTTCTTCAAATGCCCTAGCTTGAGCTCTCCTTTCCTTGGGCATTTTATGTGGTAGTAGCCCCGCTCACCACACGTGAAGCAAATTATATGCTTCTTATCTTTAGTTCCATCCCTACAACCTTCATTAGTTTTTAAATGAACTTTACCGGGTTTAGGGTTTATCATTTTTACCTTCTTGAGTGAAGGACACTTACTCTTGTAGTGTCACATTTTCCCACATTCAAAGTATTTGATGTGGGATTTCTCAGTCTTCTCGGTAGTTGAGGTTGAGAGTTAAGCTTCTAAGATCTCCTCCACCTTGGATTGCTCTTCTTCTTCCTCACTTGAGGATGTGGACGATTCCACTTCCTCCTCTTCTTCGGATGTTGAACTCGATTCAACTTCTAATTGGTCCTTCTCCTTCTCTTGGACCAATGAGCCCTTATCTTTAGACTCCTCCACTCCTTGTCCTTGTGTCAAATTTTCATGTAGAGCTATCACCTTTCTCCATAGCTCATAAACATTCTTGTATTCTCCTACATGTGACACAATATAAGAAGGTAATAAATTTAACATAATTATCGTTACCTCCTTATCCGACTCTGCTTCCTCCTTGTGATCCTTGGTCCAATACTGAGGTCAAAAGTGTTTCCCCTACTTGTCCGTTGGAGCTTCGAATGGAACCTCCAATGCGGTCCAATGGTCTCAATCTATTTGGAACCAAGTCTCCAACCGCTTCCTCCAATAATTGAAGTCGTCTTGATCATATGGAGGTGGGATCCGAGTATCCCAACCTAGCAGACCTTCCGAGTCCATCTTCCTCTAGCGCCATTGCTCTTTTGGAGTTAGTCCAACAAGAGCGACCCCGGCTCTGATACCACTTGTTGGGATTGATGCGCCAACTAAAAGAGGGTGAATAGACGATCGCCCACTTAATTCGCCGATAGAGGGGGTGAATAGTCGATCTCCCACTTGATTCGTCGGTTATTCCTACATATGTTAGCAAGCGCAAGCGGAAAATACAAACTACAAATTAAAATAATGCTAACACCAAACCTTTACGTGGTTCAGAGATAATACTCTTACTCCATAGCGGTCCATAAGGTGGACGATCCTGATTCGTCGGTGGATGACTCCCCGGAAGACCACCGGCTAGCTCGCGTAGCTCCTTGTGAGTAGAGAAACCTCTCCACAACTCGCACAAGACCTCTGAGAGCTTAGACTACTAATTGGCCTTTAACCAAAGCCAATTTTGTCAACCCTAGCCAGCCAAACTGAGCTCCCTTAAATAGAGCTCGTGGCTGAATTAGCCGTTACCAGTCGACTGGTGCCAACACCAGTCGACTGGTTCCAACCAAATCCGAACATTACAGCCAAACGTTAGAATTCCAGCCGACACCAATCAGCTGCACAGATGGTTAGTCGACTAATATTTTGGTGCCCTACACCAATCGACTGCTACATGCAGCAGTAGACTGACCAAACCCTAAATCTAGGGTTTCAACTCTGAGTACAGTCACTCAGCACTCGTCCTCGCCCGACCAACCTAGACCTAGCCTTCTAGCCTCCTCCATCAGCCTTGTGTCCCTTGGATGCCTCCCTATCCTTCACGCCTTGCCTTCTGGAACTTCCTTCGACCTCGATTTTTGTTATCGAGTCTTCCTGCATACTCACAATGCATAATCAAATACAATAATAATCCTAACTTAAACCTTTGCCCAAACTTCAAAATCCAAGGTATCTAGATTGCTCCAACAGGGTTAAGCTAATCATTCTCTTTTCAGTTAATTTCATCTAATTAATTGATCGATTCTTAATTACCCCACGTGATTAAGATTAGGTTCGTTTTTGGATTAATCACAAAATCATAATCATTTAATTGGCTCTAAAATTAAAAGGATTAACTCTTAATTCGCCGATTCATTGTGATTAGGATGCATTACTTCCCATTTCATTAAAGCTAACTTTACCATTACTCTAGCAAGATCAAATGCCCAAGAACAAAATTCATCACCCTCACTGATCTTACCTAGCAACATCTTGAACGTCCATAAGGTCATGGCAACACTAAGAAAAGAAAACACCAACCCACCTTAGTATATTGCTCCCTATCCTTTGATCAAGGTTGAGACTCACAACCAGGGAATACAACCAAACCAAATCCTACCATAAACCCAACAGGATCTAAATTCAACATTCCATACAATCCAACCCTGACCTGAGCCCGAGTAGGTCTCCACTGTTAGATGTGTATACTGAAAGACATGCTTCTTTTATATATATGAACATCTTTATTTTGAAAAGAGAATCACAACTACACTAGGTGCATGTTTATGCATGAAGTCCAATTACTTTGCATTGTAGATAACATGGTGTGTGGTGTCACACAGAAGATCATGTTATCAGTTCCTTGCTTAGTATAAATAGAGGCTCACAACCGAGATGGAATTGGACAACCCATCGGAATGGTTGTAGTGTAATTAGGTGTGGTTGGTCTTAACCATAGGATTACACTAGTGTGCTTTGAGTACATTGAGCAGGACCAAAACACGAGGCTATCTAATTTGTACTGACTCGATAATTGGATAGGACCTCGGACTTTATTATGGAGTACGATCCCTTAATCTCGATATAATAACGGGCATATATTATTAACTATTATTTCTTTAATTTATCAATGGGCGAGATCTATTCAGTTAGATCGATAGGCCCGGTAAGTTGGGAGATAATATTAATAATATGATGTGCCGTTGATTATTGACGGAATCCGTGTCCTGGTGAGTCGGGTAGATGATGCCCCCTTGATGAGCTCGAAAGGTTCATCATGCTAAACCCTATAGGTGGATTTGATCCGGCATGATATAAGGTCGAGTGGTACTAGTCAAGGATCTAGAAGTTAATTAATTTAAATTATCAGTAATTTAATTAATTAACGAGCATTCGAAATCTTAAACACGGGGGGATGGACGACTTGTAATAAGTGGAGCCCATATGTAAATATGGGGGTTGGTGAGGTAATTCAATAAGGGCCCTTTAGTGGAATGGATCCTCATTAATGGACTGGGTCCATTAGCAGGCCAAGATCCAACTCCTCCTCATGGTCCCTATCGTAGCCCTAAATATACCCCATGGTGGTATGGAACCAAATTGATGGTTGATGGATTAATCTGAAAGAACACAAGAAAACCCTAGTCTCTCTTCTCCTCTCCCTCACAGTGGACGGCGCCGAACAGCTTTCTTCTCCACGCATTTTGATTGCTCCAGGAGAAGGCAATTAATTGTTTAATTGCTCATGCAATCAAACAGGAATTGGAGAATTAAATTCTTCATGCGAATTAATTTGCTCAGGAATTGGTGAATTGGAGAATTAATTGCTCGAGCAATTAATTTCTTCATGCGAATTTAATTTGCTCAGGTCCGAATTGGAGAATTAACGCATGCAGCCTTCACGGAGAATTAATTCATGCGAATTAATTCAGGAGAATTAACAGCATGCGTTTCTTCTCAAATTAACTGCATGCGATTAATCTTTCTCCGTCTCCTATAAATTGCATTGCAAATCATCCATGAGGGAACCGGTGGACGTGAGGCGTGCGCAACTTTTAACTGGGAGAAGAAGGTTGCTTGCACAACCTGTGGAGGTGAGGAAGACAATTGCCTTACGGCAATTTCTTGAGAGAAGGGAGCAAAATTGTCTCGGCAATTTTCTTGGAGCAGAACAGTAACTTGTTTCTTCAAGCGAGCAGCCGGCGGTATCCTTTTGATAAGGGATTGGTTGGTGCAAGGAGAAGGGATCAACTTGGTGACCACAGTTCTTGGTAGATCGTCGCCCACACGACGTCCAAGAGGGGAGGGTTATACGGTAGAAGATCGTAAGGTAACGGAAGGTATATTCTTCCTTGGCTCATTTCGTTACGTTATTTGTACCTTATTCAATTGCCTCGTCATTTCATATTTGTTATTTAATTATTTTGATTGCGAATCATAGTCAATAATTATTTAACTAGACCCCGACCATAAACACAAAAGTCGGCGATCAACTCGTCACCTTTTCCGCGGTCGAACGGTCAAGCAAATTGCAAGACCAATTTTGGTAATTGGCTAAGTTGCAATTTGAATCGTTCGATACGGCACGAGACGGTCGATGGTAAACGACACTCTATCCAGATTAAATTTTTTAATCCGTAGGCATAGAGAGGTCTCTCGGATCGACCAGGTATCCGCTTAGGAAACCCACCAGGCAATACCCAACAATTGGTATCAGAGCGAGGTTTCCGGCTTTGTGTGTTTTAGGATTGGTTAATTTTTGCATTTTCATACATTTTATTTAGCTGAATGATATGTGGATGTGTGTAGGCTAACTTTGTGTCGCAGGCACGAGATTCCAACTTATCATGGCCAAATAATGATTGTGTGAATGATTTTGCAAATTATTGTAACTAATAAATCCTTGGGGTTGACGAGGTGACAACACGACTGGAGGCGCATTGGAGACCAAGGCCATGAAAGTTGGAAAATCTAGATTTTTCTATTTTTCATATGT
This sequence comes from Boesenbergia rotunda, assembly GCA_024364735.1. Taxonomy (NCBI): domain Eukaryota; kingdom Viridiplantae; phylum Streptophyta; class Magnoliopsida; order Zingiberales; family Zingiberaceae; genus Boesenbergia; species Boesenbergia rotunda. The sequence goes on from JAGFNQ010003750.1 coordinate 71,822, forward strand.
TGGTTATGTGCTTGTTGTGTGATTGTGCTAGATAAAATTCTTCGTGATAAATTACTAAGTGGGAGAGGGACCCTAAGGGTCCCATGGCTTCCATTACAATCCGATAAGTGATGCGAACAAGTCTGCGTGTCGGCTCTGAGTGCCTTCCTCCCCATCGGATGGATTTGTTCTGCAGATCACTGGGTCGGAAAAAACTATAGAAAATTTGTTAAAGAACGTGTGTACTTCCCCATCGGAAGACACATAATCAGAGATAATTTTCTTAGTGTCGTGTAATGGTGAACACTTAGATGCCAATAATAATATCCTCCCCATCGGAGTCACTGCTATTATTTTACAGAGCCGAAGTAGACCAACTATTAATCTTACTTGTCAAAAAGTTAGGTTGATAAGATAGTAAGATTAATGGGTAAAACCTCCTCTTACGAATGTGGAAATTCGTATACGTCCACACCATCGTGGCATGCGAATTTCTCGGTGTTTAGAGGTGTTGGTTGATTTCAAAAATTTATTGTTGTGAGGAATCAATTTATTTTCGATTTCTAAAGTAGTGTGTGTTGTGATTCTTAGGATTTTCAAAATGGCTTTTAACCCACTAGCTACAATACTTAAGGAGAATAAACTTACTGGACCCAACTATATTGACTGGAAGAGAAACCTTGACATAGTCCTTACGGCTGAAGAGTACAAATTTGTGCTCACCGAAAAATGTCCTGATAAGCCTAGTGACAATTCTGGTGAAGGGCAGAAGGAGCATTACAGGAAATGGGTTAAGGCAGATGAGATGGCGCGGTGTTACATTCTGGCATCTATGTCGAATGTGCTACAACATCAGCATCAGGCCATGCCCACTGCTTGTGAAATGATGCTGAACCTTCAGGAGCTTTTTGGGCACCAGAGTCGTGCCGCTAGGCAGCTGGCGATGAAGAATCTGATGACGACCACTATGGTCGAAGGGACACCCGTGAGGGATCATGTCCTAAAGATGATGGCCCACCTCAACGAGATTGAGGTTCTTGGAAGATCTATCGACGGGGAATCCCAGGTCGATATAATACTCCAATCTCTGCCTAGGAGTTTTGAGCAGTTCCGACTCAACTATAACATGAATAAGCATAAGTATACATTGGGGGAACTCCTGGGAGAACTCCAGTCGGCAGAGGGGCTCTTTCGTCAGAACTCGCAGGCCTTAGTGACTCAGAAGGTCTCCTCTTCTATGCCGAAAGGCAAGAAGAAGAAGAAACAAGGAGGGTTCAAGAAGGTAGCTACATCGCAGGGACAACGGACTAGCGTGAAGAAGCCGAAAGACAAGTGCTTCACGTGTAAGCAATCTGGACACTGGAAGGCGGACTGTCCCCGTCGTCAAGATAAAGGGGTTCCAGGAAACCCGACGGCTAGCTGAAGGAGAAATCGTGGTCTATATGGGCAATGCTACGAAAGTGGCAGCAGTTTCAGTGGGAGTTTTTTATTTATCTTTTGAGAGAAATAAAGTATTAGTTCTGAGAGATTGCTTATATGTACCCACATTTAGAAAGAATTTGATTTCAGTTTCTAAGTTAATTATGGATGGATATTCTGTTGCTTTCAATAACAAAGTTGTTATAAAAAGAAATAGAGAGATTATCTATTCGGGTGCTATGATTGGCAATCTATACACTCTAGAACCAAAGACTCCCACAGAGGTTAATAGCTTATCGTCTAACCTAAATAAGAGAAAGGAGCCTTCTAAGATGAATCAGACATATCTTTGGCACCTTAGGCTTGGTCATATTAACCTTAGTAGGATTCAGAGGTTGAAAGCTGATGGGCCCTTGGGTTCATTAGTGGTGGAAGACTTCCCGACCTGTGAGTCTTGCTTAGAAGGTAAGATGACCAAGAGGCCTTTCAAGGCTAAGGGGTACGGGCCAAAGATGTGCTAGAACTGATTCATTCTGATTTATGTGGTCCTATGTCAATCCAAGCTAGAGGTGGCTTTGAATATTTCGTCACCTTCATTGACGATTATTCGAGGTATGGATACATTTACCTGATACGCCGCAAGTCTGAATGCTTTGATAAATTCAAGGAGTTCAAGGCTGATGTGGGGAAACATCGAGGTAAAAGTATCAAGGCACTACGATCTGATCGTGGTGGCGAGTACCTCTCTGGAGAGTTTAGGACCTACCTATCAGAAGCTGGGATTCAGTCCCAGCTGACTGCACCCGGTATGCCCCAACAGAACGGTGTGGCAGAAAGAAGGAATAGGACTCTTATGGAAATGGTTAGGTCAATGATGAGCTATTCAGACTTACCTGATTCATTCTGGGGATATGCTCTGGAAACGGCAGCGTACATACTGAACTTGGTTCCGTCAAAGTCAGTCCCTTCTACTCCAACAGAACTGTGGACTGGGCGCAAGCCCAGTCTAAGACATGTTCGCATTTGGGGTAGTCCAGCACATGTGCTGAAGGGAGATACTGATAAGTTGGAATCTCGTACGGAGGTATGTTTGTTCGTAGGCTATTCTAGAGGAACGAAGGGTGGTCTATTCTATAATCCTAAGGATCAGAAGGTAATCGTTAGCACGAATGCCAGATTCTTAGAAGAAGACTATGTGATGAACCATAAGCCCAAGAGTAGACTAATGCTTGAAGAGTTAAGAGGGGACGTTCCAACCTTAGGACCAATTGTACAAGAAGATACACCACATGTCACTGTACCGCGTATCACAGAAGATACACAGGTGCTGCCTCGTCGCAGTGGGAGGGTTGTTAGAGAGCCTGAAAGGTTCATGTTTTTGGGGGAGTCATCAGACTTGGTCTCTAGTAAACATGAACCAGATCCCTGGACCTATGACGAGACCCTCCAAGATAAGGATGCAGATTCTTGGCAAAGGGCAATGAACTCTGAGATAGAATCTATGGATTCTAATCATGTCTGGAAGCTAGTAGAACTACCCGATGGTGTAAAAGCCATTGGATGCAAGTGGATCTATAAAAGAAAGAGAGGATCAGACGGGAAGGTTGAGACTTTCAAAGCTAGGCTTGTTGCGAAAGGGTATACTCAGAAAGAGGGTATCGATTATGAGGAGACCTTTTCACCGGTAGCTATGCTTAAGTTGATCCGGATTCTCTTGTCTATAGCAGCTCATATGGACTATGAGGTATGGCAGATGGATGTCAAGACAGCTTTCCTTAACGGAAGTCTTGAGGAGACCATCTACATGAAACAGCCAGAAGGGTTCATTGAAAAGGGCAAAGAGCATCTAGTATGCAAGCTTAATCGGTCCATTTATGGATTGAAGCAAGCTTCGCGATCATGGAACATTCGTTTTGATGAAGTAATCCAGTCATATGGATTTACTCAAAGCCCGGATGAGTCATGTGTATATAAGAGATGTGACAGAAACGTAGTGGTGTTTCTTGTACTTTACGTAGATGACATTTTGTTAATTGGCAACAATGTCAAAGTGTTATCAGACGTAAGGGTCTGGTTGTCAAAACAGTTTGATATGAAGGACTTAGGAGAAGCGGGACACATCCTTGGGATCAAGGTCATAAGGGATCGTCAGAAAAGGATGTTGTGCTTATCCCAAGCTTCATATATTGACACTGTCCTGGCTCGTTTTAGCATGGAAAACTCCAAGAAGGGTTTCCTTCCCTTCAGGCATGGAGTTCCTTTATCCAAGGAGATGTGTCCGAAAACATCAAAGAAGATAGAGGAAATGAAGGCGGTTCCTTATGCTTCGGCAGTAGGAAGCCTCATGTATGCTATGTTGTGTACGAGACCAGACATCTGTTTTGCCGTGGGCATGGTTAGCAGATATCAAAGTAACCCTGGACAGGGACATTGGAATGCAATAAAGCATATATTGAAATACCTGAGACGGACTAGGGATTATATGCTGGTTTATCGGGCAGACCAATTAGTCCCTGTGGGTTATACAGATTTGGATTTCCAGTCAGACAGGGACAAGAGTAAGTCTACCTCAGGATTTGTATTTACTTTAGGAGGTGGAGCCATTGTGTGGAGGAGTGTCAAGCAAAAATGCATAGCGGACTCCACCATGGAAGCTGAGTATGTGGCAGCCTCAGAGGCAGCTAAAGAAGCTGTATGGCTCAGGAACTTCATCATGGACTTGAATGTGATTCCTGGTTTTCCAAGATCTATCACAATCTATTGTGATAACAGTGGTGCAGTTGCAAACTCGAAGGAACCACGAGCCCATAAGGCAAGTAAACACATAAAGCGCAAGTACCATCTGATACGAGAAATCGTAAAGCGAGGTGAAGTGGTTGTCATCAAGATTGCATCAGAGGACAACTTGGCAGATCCTTTCACTAAAGCTCTTCCAGCTAGAGTTTTTGATCGTCATGAGGAGGATATGGGAGTCAGATGTATGACTGTGAGAGAACAGCAAAGTCTTTGAGTATAAGTGGGAGATTGTTAGATGTGTATATTGAAAGACATGCTTCTTTTATATATATGAACATCTTTATTTTGAAAAGAGAATCACAACTACACTAGGTGCCTGTTTATGCATGAAGTCCAATTACTTTGCATTGTAGATAACATGGTGTGTGGTGTCACACGGAAGATCATGTTATCAGTTCCTTGCTTAGTATAAATAGAGGCTCACAACCGAGATGGAATTGGACAACCCATCGGAATGGTTGTAGTGTAATTAGGTGTGGTTGGTCTTAACCATAGGATTACACTAGTGTGCTTTGAGTACATTGAGCAGGACCAAAACACGAGGCTATCTAATTTGTACTGACTCGATAATTGGATAGGACCTCAGACTTTATTATGGAGTACGATCCCTTAATCCCGATATAATAACGGGCATATATTATTAACTATTATTTCTTTAATTTACCAATGGGCGAGATCTATTCTGTTAGATCGATAGGCCCGGTAAGTTGGGAGATAATATTAATAATATGATGTGCCGTTGATTATTGACGGAATCCGTGTCCTGGTGAGTCGGGTAGATGATGCCCCCTTGATGAGCTCGAAAGGTTCATCATGCTAAACCCTGTAGGTGGATTTGATCCGGTATGATGATAAGGTCGAGTGGTACTAGTCAAGGATCCAGAAGTTAATTAATTTAAATTGTCAGTAATTTAATTAATTAACGGGCATTCGAAATCTTAAACACGGAGGGATGGACGACTTGTAATAAGTGGAGCCCATATGTAAATATGGGGGTTGGTGAGGTAATTCAATGAGGGCCCTTTAGTGGAATGGATCCTCATTAATGGACTGGGTCCATTAGCAGGCCAAGATCCAACTCCTCCTCATGGTCCCTATCGTAGCCCTAAATATACCCCATGGTGGCATGGAACCAAGTTGATGGTTGATGGATTAATCTGAAAAAACACAAGAAAACCCTAGTCTCTCTTCTCCTCTCCCTCACAGTGGACGGCGCCGAACAGCTTTCTTCTCCACGCATTTTGATTGCTCCAGGAGAAGGCAATTAATTGTTTAATTGCTCATGCAATCAAACAGGAATTGGAGAATTAAATTCTTCATGCGAATTAATTTGCTCAGGAATTGGAGAATTGGAGAATTAATTGCTCTTCCTTCATGCGAATTTAATTTGCTCAGGTCCGAATTGGAGAATTAACGCATGCAGCCTTCACGGAGAATTAATTCATGCGAATTAATTCAGGAGAATTAACAGCATGCGTTTCTTCTCAAATTAACTGCATGCGATTAATCTTTCTCCGACTCCTATAAATTGCATTGCAAATCATCCATGAGGGAACCGGTGGACGTGAGGCGTGCGCAACTTTTAACTGGGAGAAGAAGGTTGCTTGCGCAACCTGTGGAGGTGAGGAAGACAATTGCCTTACGGCAATTTCTTGAGAGAAGGGAGCAAAATTGTCTCGGCAATTTTTTTGGAGCAGAACAGTAACTTGTTTCTCCAAGCGAGCAGCCGGCGGTATCCTTTTGATAAGGGATTGGTTGGCGCAAGGAGAAGGGATCAACTTGGTGACCACAGTTCTTGGTAGATCGTCGCCCACACGACGTCCAAGAGGGGAGGGTTATACGGTAGAAGATCGTAAGGTAACGGAAGGTATATTCTTCCTTGGCTCATTTCGTTACGTTATTTGTACCTTATTCAATTGCCTCGTCATTTCATATTTGTTATTTAATTATTTTGATTGCGAATCATAGTCAATAATTATTTAACTGGACCCCGACCATAAACACAAAAGCCGGCGATCAACTCGTCGCCTTTTCCGCGGTCGAACGGTCGAGCAAATTGCAAGACCAATTTTGGTAATTGGCTAAGTTGCAATTTGAATCGTTCGATACGGCACGAGACGGTCGATGGTAAACGACTCTCTATCCAGATTAAAATTTTTAATCCGTAGGCATAGAGAGGTCTCTCGGATCGACCAGGTATCCGCTTAGAAAACCCACCAAGCAATACCCAACATCCACGATATCCAATTCCAGCTGGCACAGTGAGGTGGAGCAGGGAGGAAGAACTGAAATTCATAAATCCAGAATTCAACAGCTAATGCAAACATAGGCAACTATATTGGGAAAACAATCACAACCAATTCAAAGCTCACGGTGGACAACAGAAAGAAAACACCAACAACTCTTAATCTACAACTCGAAACGAGGGAGAATGGGACAGAATCTACATTAATTAAGCTAGCCACTAATCAAGCTGGAGATGATCTTCTTACCCCAACCTTCGATGATGGGAATCCAACTCCAAACCATAGATCCGATACACAGCCGACCTAATCCCTGGATCATCCTCCAAGCAGATAAAAAGGCCACGGATCAATGATGAAACAAAATCATAATACATAGGCTTGCAAGATCCTAGGCTTATTAAACCCTATATCACCTCCAGTGGGGCTTTGACAGTGTGAGGTAATCGTCGACCTGTTCGGCAATAGCAGTGCCCAATCGCCTGTAGCAAATCTCTAGCTCACGCACACGAGATGGGTTGGGGAATGTGGGATCTGAGCTTAGACACTTGCTAGGTCCAAGGGGACGCGGTTCACCGGAGAGGGGGAAGACGAAGGGAACGACAGCGGCTTCGACTCTCGATCGGGAGAAGGAGAAGACTCGTGGTTGGGTTTATGGTCGAAGGTAGCGAAGGCAAGTTTTTAAGGTTTGTCCCTTTTGCATTTAACCCCTCTAAATCTGCCAAATTCGGAATGGGTCCTTAATTTAGGTTTCTTAGTCATTTAACCCCTCTAAATCTGTCAAATTCGGAATGGGTCCTTAATTTAGGTTTCTTAGTCATTTAACCCTCTAGATTTTAGTGTTTTGCCTCCCTCCACCCCAAGGATTTGGGTTTTAACAAGTTTAAACCCTCTACAGCTTAACCCAGGGTTACGATCACCGTATTCGTTCTCAAGTAATTTCTTGGCAAGTTACCAAATTTTTCGTATTTAACATTCTCCCCCACTAACAAAAAGTTGATCTCCAAATTTTGTTATATACCACAAAAAACTCTACCAAATAGTATGTAGCTAGAAATGCTGAATAGATACTAACTATACATTCCTCAGGTAAATAAGTGGGGGTAGCGAGCTCTGATGACATCCTCAAGCTCTCAAGTAGCCTCCTCGTCTGAGTGGTGTTGGCATCCGACCTTGACCAGCCGGATTGTCTTATTCCATAATTGACACTCTCGGTGACCTATAATCTATATAGGAACCTCCTCGTAGGTCATGTCAGGCTGAAGTGGAACTGAGATATATGATAGCACATGTGAAAGGTTTGGTACGTACGTATCTCCTTAGCATAGATACATGAAATACGTCGTGAACGCCGGTAATGGAGGGTGAAAGAGCCAAATGATAAGCCACTGTCCCAACCCTCTCCAAAATCTGGAAAGGGTCGACGTAATACGGAGCAAGCTTACCTCGAAGACTGAACCTCTTCACCCCTTTCCTAGGTGAAACTCACAAAAATACATGGCCACCTACAGAGAACTCTAGAGGTCTCCATCTCCGATTAACATAGCTCTTCTGGCGGTTCTATACCTCAGACATCCTATGTCTGATAATACGGACTAACTCTGCCTCATGCTGGGCTCTCTGAAGTCCTAACAGTTGGGGTTCCCCAACCTCCTCCCAGAGGTTGGGTGTTTGACATGACATACCATACAATGCCTCATATGGTGCCATCTAAATAGCATCATAATAGCTGTTGTTGTAGGTGAACTCAAGGTGAAGATGTTCCTCCCAACTGCCTCCGAAATCCATCACACATGTTCTCAGCAAGTCCTCTAAGGTTTGGACAGTGCGCTCTGACTATCTGTTTGTCTGCGAATGAAAGGTGGTACTAAATTTGAGCTCTGTACCCTTGGCCTTCTGCAGACTCTGCTAGAAACGTGAGGTGAAGCATGGATCCTGATCTGATATAATACTCAATGGTATGCCATGCAACTTGATAACCTCTCGTCAATATAGCTTCGTTAGTCTGTCTAGAGAATCGGTCCTCCCGAATAGCTAAAAAGTGCACTGATTTGGTCAATCGGTCAACAATCTCCCAAATTGCCTCATGGCCTCGTCTGGTCCTAGGCAGTCCCACCACAAAATTCCTAGTAATGTACTCCCACTTCGACTCAAGAATAGGGATCCTCTGAAGTAACCCAGCAGGTCTCTGGTGCTCTACTTTAACCTGCTAACAAATTAGACATCGAGCTACGAAATCAGTGATGTCCCGCTTCATTCCGTTCCACCAATAGGAATGTCTTAGGTCTCGATACATGCTGGTGCCACCCATATGAATGGAGAATCAGAAGCGATAAGCCTCCTGTAGTAGCTCCTCTAATACAGGATGTGCCTTTGGTACACACAGCCTCCCGCAGAAATACAAGACAACCTCATCGTCCCAAGTAAAATTAGTCTATTACTCTGAGGCTGCTCAGCTGCCGAGAAACTACAGATGTTGATCACTACCCTAGGCCTCTCTGATCCTCATCCGGATGAATGACTGAGCAACCATGGTCGCTAGAATATCCCTCTCAGTCTGACCCTGCTCCTCTAGACCCAACATTGAGAAGCTCTAAACTATCCCGATAACCAGAACTCGGTCGTAAGCCAATACTCCTTTGGATTTCCTACTTAGTGCATCTTCGACTACATTAGCTTTCCCAGGATGGTAGCTAATGGTACAATCATAGTCCTTCAGGAACTCCATCCTCCTCCTCTGACGAAGGTTGAGCTCTTTTTACTTGATCAGGTACTTAAGGTTTTTATGATCTATTAAAATCTCAAAAGTAATCCCGTACAGATGATGCCTCCAAATCTTCAGAGCAAAAATGATGACGGGCAACTCTAGATCATGTACAGGGTAGTTCTTCTCATGCTCCTTCAGTTATCGAGAAGCATAAGACATTATCTGCCCATGCTGCATCAAAACTACGCCCAATCCTTGATAGGACGCATCAGTATAAAGCACAAATCCGTGCTCTCCTGATAGTAGAACGAGAATGGGTGCCGACACTAATTTCTGCTTCAGCTCCTGGCCTCCGACCATGTGAACTTCATGCCTTTCCTAGTAAGACATGTCAACGACATAGAGATACTAGAAAACCCCTCTATGAATCATCTGTAATAACCAGTCAATCCCAAGAAGTTGTGAACCTCCTGAACTGACATCGGCTTCTCCCAATTGGTGACCGCCTCAATCATCTGGGGGTCTACCGAGATACCTCTCCTGGAAATCAAGTGTCCCAAAAAACCGACTGAGGGTAGCCAAAATGTGCACTTGCTGAACTTCGTAAATAAACACTCCCATCTGAGAGTCTCCAATACAGTGCGAACATGCTACGTGTACTCCTCGGAACGTGAATAGATCAAAATATCATCAATGAATACAATGACAAATTGATCCAAGTACTTCTGGAATATGTGATTCATCAAATCCATGAATACCGCTGGAGCGTTGGTAAGCCCAAATAACATTACCAAAAACTCATAGGTAAGCCCAAATGGCATTACCAAAAAATTGTAGTGCCCATATATAGTATGAAACACTATTTTCTGGATGTCTGAGTCTCTGACTCTCAACTGATGATATCCGGACCGAAAATCAATCTTAGAATACACTGATCTATCTCTAAGTTGATCAAACAAATCCTCTATCTGGGGCAGAGGGTACTAGTTCTTGATGGTTATTGCATTCAACTATCAGTAGTCAATGCATAACCTCAAGAAACCCTCTTTCTTCTTGACGAACAGAATCGGTGAACCCCAAGGAGATACGTTCATTCTGATGAACCCTCTGTCTAATAACTCTTGGAGCTAGACCTTCATCTTGTCCAACTCTTTTGGTTCTATATGATACGGAGCTTTAGATGTAGACGCGGTAGCTCCTCTGGAAAACGTCTGGAAACTCTTAGACCACTGGAACATCCAAGAGTGGGGTGCTACTGTTGTCGTCAGCGCTGATCATCAATAACAGAAAACTCTG
>JAGFNQ010003750.1:84711-151644 GCA_024364735.1 Boesenbergia rotunda
TCTTGTTACTTGGTAGCAATGATGCATTGCTAGATGCCGCTCATTGCTTATGTGTCTAAAGTGGTTTAGACACATTGCCAATGTTACAAAAACCTATTGGGTCACACACTAAGGGCACGATGCTTCGGAGATTAATTGATCTTGGTTTGACTAAGATTTGATTCGAATTGGAATAATTGAGTTAGATTCAAGTGAATCCAATTAGATTATGGGATTGAGTCTAATTCGAGTTAAACTCATCTAGATTAGACTCAACCACTTAATTATGAATAATATTCATTAAAGGGTTTAATAAATATTATTTAAGAGGAAGGCTAAGAGGCATTCTATTCATTATATGAATAGAATATTAAGAGTCTCAAGGAATATCAAGAGGCTTGGTATTCATTGGGTTTTATTAGCATTAAGATGAGAGGAGCTCAAGGGACATAGACCCTTGGTATTCATTAGATGAGTATAAATACCCCCCTTGTCAGAGGCTAGTGCGTGCATCTCTCTTTCTCTTCTTTCTTCCTCCTTGTCCATAACTCCCTAGTGGAGGTTCTTGTGCTTTGTGAACCATCCCAAGTTGTTAGCACAACTAAGGTGGTTTCTCTCCGAGGCGTAGATCGTATTCATGTGGATACGCATAGAGGCACGGACACTTGAACGTGCTAGATATCCGGCGAAACAAAGGACTAGCGGGATAAGCGAAGGGCACGCGACAAAGGTATTCCTGTAAGATAGGAATTGTAGATCACTTTGTATGAGTTTTTCTTTCGCATGGATCGCTCGAGGGATCTTATTTCCGCTGTGATTTTAAATATTTTTACCCATAGATCCCTACAGTGGTATCAGAGCCACTTACGAAAGATCGTACAAAGTTTAGAAAACTTTTATATGCGATATAAAAGTAGGATATAATTTTATTATAGATTGTATAATGTATGAGCATTTGTCGAGATACAAAAGTTTGTGTTGATCAAACTAAAAATCTGTAGCATCATCATATGAAATATGAAAGTGTGCTATGATGTGAATGTACTCGACAAATTTTATAACCTATGGTTTCGGCTCATGAGCATTTTTTACAATCATAATAAAATTGATGTCCTAAATCTATTGTAATTGATTGATGACATGGTGCATGGTTATGACCTTAACCCCAATGTGATTGGATGTATGTGTGTGTGTATGCATGTTGTAATTCATAATAGGCCTGCGTGTCGTGCCTTGTCTCTATTTTTTCTAGTTGTAAAAATAAATTTAGACTCGAATGTAACTCGAGTTTTCCTACATTGTAATGTACAAAAGGAGCAGTGGAGTGTCCATTGAAGAATGAAGTTACAAGAAGGATGCTGACCATACACGATGACCGAAGGATGCACTTGGAGAAGATGTTATCCCTAGGTTGACCATCGATCTTCTCATTGGCTTGAGAAGATCGTAGTATACGGGCCATAACCATGTCACATTTTCTTGCTTATATGTTGATATATGCTATGTGTGTGTATGTGATGCATACTTAGATGTTTATCTTAATTAAGTCAACTCAATATGCCTACCAAAGTTTGGTACTCATAAACTACCTTGATTATTTGTTGTTGGGTTTGCTAAAGCAAAGCAATGCATTTTATCTTGGTAGAGTGCGAGAGGATAATTATGATGTCCCGCTATCAAAATTTGGGTGAGACTTAACTAAGTTCCCTCAATTAGATTGAGAAACTTGGAGGCATATCCCAAAAGTTGGGAAAATTGGATAAGAGAACAATTATTCCATGTCTTGGGCGATTAGCCAAAGCTAACTCAAGATGATGTGTAATGTGGATCTTGACCCTTTGGTTCAAATAGTTGCATGAGATGTAATTGGTAAAATGCTACCTACCTAATTATACCAAGTCTTGGGCGATTAGCCAAAGCTAACTCAAGATGAAGTATAATATGAATTTTGTCCCACATGAATAATGATTGGTATTTGGTTTAGAGCTAGTAGTGTTGGTAAATTGAGTTTGCCTACATCCATGACTAGCCCCAACCAAAGCTTTACGATTCAGTGGGAGCGTCATTTAATTAAAGACCTAATTAAATGAATTAGATATGATACTTATTTTTGCATAATTTTACTGTTGTAGATCACCATGTCATCTAACACGTCAAATACTCTCTCTCTGCGATTCGTCCTTGAGAAGGACAAGCTCAACGGAGCTAATTTCCTGGACTGGTACAGAAACTTGAGGATAGTCCTCAAACAAGAATGAAAATTGTACGTCCTAGAGCAATCTCTTCTAGAAGCACCCGCCGCTACCGCTACCCGTGCCGAAAAGGATGCTTACAAGAAGCATCAAGATGATGCACTTGATGTATCATGCCTTATGCTTGCCACCATGAACTTTGAGCTTCAGAAGCAACATGAGAACATGAATGCACATGAGATGGTTGAGCATCAAAAGCAACTATATCAAGGGCAAGCTAGGCACGAGCGGTTTGAGGTGTCTAAAGCCCTATTTGCATGCAAGATGCAAGAAGGAACTCCTATAGGAACTCACGTACTCAAGATGATTAGGTATGTCGAGAACCTTGAAAGACTAGGATTTCCACTGGGCCAAGAATTGGCAACGGACCTTATCCTGCAATCGTTGCCGGAAGGGTATAATCAATTTGTTATGAACTATAACATGAATGAAATTGACATGCCTTTGCCTGAGATGTTCAACATGTTAAGAACTGTTGAACCTAATCTCAAGAAAACCAAAACCAGTAATATATTGATGGTACAAAAGGGCAAAGGTAAATGGAATCCTAAAGGCAAGGGTAAGACCCAAGCCAAAGGCAAGGCCAACTCTACTACATCCAAGGATAAAGATAAGGTGCCTAAGGAAGGGACCTGCTTCCACTGTGGTGAGACCGGACATTGGAAGAGGAACTACAAACATTACTTAGAGGAAGCAAAGAAGAAAAGAAGTGAGACTTCTGCCTCAGGTATTTTTGTTATAGAAGTCAATCTATCTATCTCTTCTTCTTGGGTATTAGATACCGGATGCGCGTCTCACATTTGTACTAATGTGCAGGGCCTTCAAAGAGCTAGATCATTGACGAAGGGAGAAGTGGACCTACGAGTAGACAATGGAGCAAGAGTTGCTGCCATAGCTGTAGGAACTTATTCCTTGTCTTTGCCCACTGGGTTTATCTTAGAATTAGAGGAGTGCTTTTATGTACCTGCATTGACTAAGAACATAATTTCAGTATCTTGTTTGGACAAGAAAGGCTTTTCATTTATCATAAAGGATAAATGTTGTTCCATAATATTAAATGACATGTTCTATTGTAATGCACCACTTGTGAATGGACTCTATGTTCTAGACCTAGAAAACCCAATCTATAACATAAATACCAAATGGTTCAAATCCAATGATGTGAACCAAACGTATCTCTGGCATTGTCGCTTGGGACATATAAATGAGAGTCATTTATCCCAGCTCCATGAGGATGGATTACTGGACTCATTTGATTTTGAATCATGTGAGACATGTGAATCTTGTCTTCTAGGCAAGATGATCAAGACTCCATTTAGTGGACACTACAAAAGAGCGACAGACTTATTAGGACTCATACATACTGATGTATGTGGACCTTTCAATGTCGCAGCTAGAGGAGGCTATTAGTACTTCATCATTTTCAGTAGATATGGCTATGTGTATCTTATGAAACACAAGTTGGAATCCTTTGAAAAGTTCAAAGAATTCAAAAGTGAAGTACAAAATGAACTTGGAAAGAGTATTAAGATGCTTCGATCAGATCGAGGTGGTGAATACCTTAGCCAAGAGTTTTGTGACCATCTAGCAGAGTGTGGGATCGTATCCCAACTCACTTCACCTGGAACACCACAATGGAATGGTGTGTCTGAGCGGAGAAATCGTACTCTATTAGATATGGTACGATCGATGATGAGTCAGACAGACCTTCCTACTTCCTTCTGGGGATTCGCTCTAGAGATGGCTCTTTTCACACTTAACCGAGTTCCATCAAAGGCCGTCACAAAGACACCATATACGATATGGACTGGGAAGAGTCCCACAATGTCTTTTATAAAGATTTGGGGTTGTGAGGCTTACATTCGACGTCATGTCTCAAATAAACTAGGACCCAAATCTGATAACTGCTATTTTGTAGGATATCCCAAGGAAACGAAGGGATATTACTTTTACAATCCCACACAAGGCAAAGTGTTTGTCGCTAGAAATGGTGTTTTTCTAGAAAAGAAGTTTATTTCTAGAAGAACTAGTGGGAGTAAAATCCATCTTGAAGAAGTTCAAGATGCAGATAGTACTGAGGCCTTAATGGACATTGAACAAGCACTACAAGATGTTGTGGATCATGAGATTGTTGGACAAGAAGTTGTGGAATAACAAGCTGTTCAAGTAGACCAACCTCTTCGCAGATCTGATAGGATACATCGTCAGCCTGAGAGATACTTATTTCTCTTGTCTGACCATGATGACGTTACGCTTATTGAGTTGAATGAGCCTACATCCTATCAAGAAGCTGTGATGAGCCCAGATTCTGAGAAATGGCTAGAGGCCATGAGATCCTAAATGGAATCCATGTACACTAACCAAGTATGGACTTTGGTCGATCCACCTGAGGGGATTAAACCCATTGGGTGTAAGTGGATCTTTAGAAGAAAGACTGACATGGATGGACGCATGCATACCTATAAAGGGCGATTGGTAGCTAAAGGTTTCAAACAAATTCATGGTATCGACTATGATGAAACCTTTTCACTAGTAGCGATGCATAAGTTTATTCGGATCATGCTTGCTATTGCAGCTTACCATGACTACGAGATCTAGCAGATGGATGTCAAAACCGCATTCCTAAATGGGAATTTACTCGAGGACGTGTACATGACACAACCTAAGGGTTTTATAGATCCAGAGCATGCTGGAAAGGTATGTAAATTGCAAAGGTCCATTTATGGACTAAAGCAAGCTTCTCGAAGCTGGAATCTTTAATTCGATGATGCAATCAAAGCGTTTGGTTTCATCAAGAATGAAGATGAACCCTGTGTCTACAAGAGGGTTAGTGGGAGCATAGTTGTCTTCCTGATCTTGTGTGTAAATGACATACTCCTCATTGGGAATGATATCCCTTCACTACAATTTGTGAAGACGTGGCTAGGGAATTGTTTCTCAATGAAAGACTTAGGTGAAGCAACCTATATCCTAGGCATCAAGATCTATAGAGATAGATCTAAGAGATTGCATGGCTTAAGTCAGAGTACATATATTGACAAGGTGCTTAATCGTTTTGCCATGCTGAATTCCAAGAAGGGATTTCTGCCAATGTCACATAGTGTGAGTCTTTCGAAGACTCAAGGTCCCTCTTCTAAGGAGGAGAGAGACCGTATGGATCAGATCCCTTATGTATCCGCTGTAGGGTCTATCATGTACGCCATGCTTTGTACTCGACCAGATGTCTCGTATGCTTTGAGCATGATGAGCAGGTACTAGTCAGATCCAGGTGAAAGTCACTTGACAGCTGTCAAGAATATGTTGGATCGAGAGAGACGATAGAGGTGGGGGTGAATATCGTAAAACGTTCGGATTAAAAGTAAGAGAAATTACTCAACGGAAATTTAAATCAAACACACGTAAACACCAAGTTTTTTACTTGGTTCGGAGTCGCGGTCGGCTCCTACTCCAAGGCCCACGGTCGTTGACCGTTTTCTGCGGGCAATTCTATATGCTCGCAAAACAGTTTACAAGATTGTATTACAATGTTAGTGCAGTAAACTTAAAAGTAACTCTTCTTTTACCGACGTCCGATGTAAATTGAATTTCTGGAGCAGTGGGACATCATTGGCGCTTGAATCTCGAGTCGGGAGGTTTCCGGAGCAGAGCGCAGGAGCAGAAGAGCGTGAATGCATTGGAAGAAATTGATTTTTGAAGCCTTGGGGTCGAGGGCCCTTTTATAGCCCTTCGGGGCGCCTGGAACGTCGGGGGCGCCCCCCCCCCCCCACGTGTCAACTGATCCGAGTTCCTCTCGGTCAGCTCTGATCCCTTCAAACTCGGGATCAGGCTTTGACGGGGGCGCCCGGGACGCTGAGGGCGCCCGGGTTGATCGGGTCAACTCTTATCCGTTGGCTTCTTCTTCGTTGGCTTGACCTGGGGGCGCCCGGACCATCCGGGGCTCCCGGGAGCATGGGGGGCGCCCCGCCCATAAGCTGTCGAAGCACACTTTTTTTTCATGTGTTTTGTATTCACCTTGGGGGGCCCGGGACACTCCGGGCGCCCTGGTCAGCTGCTGCCTCACTCCTTTGAGGCTCTCTGAGCTACAGACACTCATTCCTTTGGTCCTGCATCTAGGGTTAGTACAAAACAACATAAATCAATAATAAGTTAGTTTTATACAGCCTTAGCTGTCTTGGTTCTGACTTTGGGTCTCCCAAATGGAGCCCTAGGTCGAACTGACGCCTACTGTTCCCTCAACGGGGAACGCGTCCTCACCTACTCCTCTCGGGAGAATTTACCTGATGCTACAGGCTCCTCCGGTTGGACTTTTGCCCAGCTGTCCTTCGCCAGGTGTCTAGCTGTCCTTCGCCAGGTCTTCAGTACCAAGCTGTCCTTCGACTGGTGCCTAGTGGTCCTTCGCGAGGTCTTTGTATCCTGGCATTCCTTCTCCAGGTGCCTAGCAGTCCTTCGCCAGGTCTTCAGTACCAAGCTGTCCTTTGCCTGGTGCCCAGCAGTCCTTCACTAGGGCTTTGTATCCTGGCATTCCTTCGCCAGGTGCCTAGCAGTCCTTCGCTAGGGCTTTGTATCCTAGAATTCCTTCGCCAGGTGCCTAGCAGTCCTTCGCTAGGACTTTTCCTACACACTTGAATAATATGTTAGATAAACATTATACCTTAACTTTTGAACTCTTTTGCCATTATCAAAACACAGGTTCGACTTGGGTGCTTTCTGCACCAACAATCTCCCCCTTTTTGATTTATGACAACCCTGGTTCAAAAAGTTAAGTTAATCAGATCAAGTAAAATGAAATTTTGTTCTCTCCCCCTGGACGGAATCTCCCCCTAGATTTTTCAAAAGTTTGTGGGGTTTTTGAAACTAAGTTCTAAGTCTAAAGATGGATTTAATTTTACTTAGAACAATTTTCAATAGAACTCTAAAGTTATATTTTCCAAAACAAGCATTGTTGTGCAATTTGGAAAATTTATATTTAAGTTTAAAATTAAAAAAAAAACTTAAGTACTAAGAAAGATTTTGAAAACTTTGAAGTACTTAGAAAAATTTTGAAACTTAAGTTTTGAAGTATTTAGAAAAAATTTTGCATACTTAAGTTTTGAAGTACTTAGAAAAATTTTGCACACTTAAGTTTTGAAGTACTTAGAAAAATGTTGAACACTTAAGTTTTGAAGTACTTAGAAAAATTTTGAACACTTAAGTTTTGAAGTACTTGGAAAAATTTTGAAAACTTAAGTTTTGAAGTACTTGGAAAAATTTTGAAAACTTAAGTTTTAGTACCAAAAAAACTTAGTATTTTTGAAAATGAATTAAGTACTTTTTGAGTAGAGTTTTAAAAAACATTTTAAACTTTCCTATCCTATCTCTCCCCCTTTGCCATATATCAAAAATAAATAAATATAGCAGAAACTGGATAATTAAATTGCATAAAAGCGAATAATAAATTGCATAATTTGCTGTACTGAGCCAATTCAGGATATAAACTAAACCAAATCAGTTTCTTTTTTAGGGTCCTGTCTAACCCAATTAGCTACTTACTAACTGCTATTGAACAGTAGTTTTCGGTGGTGTTAGTCAAGTTAAGTGTTCTGTTCAAGTTAGATTTTCTAAACTTGACACTTAACTTGATTACTGTGTAATTTGTATTTAGTGCCCCAATTACTGCAGATGCACTGACTTAAAGCATCTTGAATTAAGGCAAAGACCTAAGCATCTCAACCCATTCTAGGTTATCAATTAAAAGTACCCTAAGGTGCTTGTAAGATGCTGGCTTCTAGATCTATAGGTGCATGCAGTTCTAGGGTTAGGGCCTAGGCTAAGTCCATTTGCGAAAGAGCCTTAGTTTTGAAGGGGGTAGTTTTTTTTAAAATAAAACTAAGTCGAAAAAATTATTTTAAAACTTTTCAAGACTGAGTAAAAGCTAATTTTGAAAGTATTTTAAAAACTACTTTTAAAACTGATTTTGAAGTGGAAAAAAACCAACAATAGACTAAACCTATTCTACCAAGCATAATCCTATTGCTGATCAAATAGTAGAGAAAAGCAAGTACTTATCAAATAGACTCAGCACAGTCATATAAGTCAAACATGAGTCAACCCTACTGAGTAGGGGTAGTCAAATAGTCACTAGTACAATGCTAATCAAATCTAGGAAGAGGGTCCAGGATGATCAGAGGAGCCTGGCTGCCAGGATCGAAACATCGCCATCATCTCGTGATATTGTGTGTCTCTGTCTCCTTCTCAGCTCTAAGCGCACTCATATAGTCAGTGTAATAGCCTAGATTTGTCTCCATATCTTCAGCATGATTTGCCTCCACTTCCTCTCGGAGGCTCTGGACCTGTGTCTCCAGCCGTGTCACTCTCTCGTACAGTGTCGGTGGAGGGGGCTCATCTATGTGTGCTCGAGCCTCTGCTGCTAAATCGGCGACATCGACTTCAACCTCCTCGTCTGAGTCGATCTGAGCTCCGGCTCGCTGTCGTCTCCAAGTCAAAACCCTGGTGGCCGATACCTCTATACCAGCTAAAGAGAAGTTTCTAAACCCTATCTCATCAAAATAGGTCATCTCGGTTATTTCTCCTATGGTAATGTCACGCCCGTGGTGATGAAGGATGGAGGTGATGATGTGACAGAAGGGAGTGTGCACTCGTCCCTGAGTGATAACACTGGACGCATGCAGAATAGCATGAAACATGTGTAGTCCAATGTCAATGTCAAGATGATGGATCAGGGCATACAGAAGAAATGTATGAAAAGGTCACATGGTCGCGACATCCCTAGTGGATAGTGGTAAAATGCAGCAGACCAGAACTCTGTACAGGGCGTAGTCCTGGGCCTGAAGTTCAACGGACTGAAATCGTCTAGCTCCGGGGAGTCTAGCTTCCCTATAGAAATAGGAGTGAAAAGTGTCTAGAGTAATGTGGGAGTAGGGAGCATCAAATGGAGGATCCCTAGGTGGATAGCAACAAAAGGTGGACTAGGAGGGTCGTAGTCCAAGAAATCGATTTAGTAGGGTAGGGGTGATTGACAAGGGTATCCCTTGAACAGTAGTGACAAACATGAGATCGGTCTGTATAACTTTGTTATTATAGAATTCTGCACATAAAGATGTGTTAATGGAATGAGTGCAGAATACTAGATTGTCTAGTTGATAAAAGTTTATAACATTCATGGCTAAAGGACAGGACTGGGTGAAGAAGTGTCTATTTAGATAGCTAGTTTTGATAGGCTTATAGGTTGTTCGAGCAAACTTATTACAAAGTTCTAGAGTTGGGAACCTAGGGTCGGGACTTGGTTTGGTACCGAGGTTCGCTTGGTTTGCTTGGCGTTTTCTAAGTTAAGAAACATGCATTTATAAGAAAGGAATTAAGAAAATAATTCTAGATGCATAAAAGAAGTCATACCGGGGAGGCATGGTTGAGATTGAGGAAGCACAAGTGTCACTTGATCTCCTTGGAAGGAAGGAAGTGAGGAAGGAGGATGGTTTTTGGTGTGGGAAGAAGAGGGGGTTCGGGTGCCTTTTTATAGGCAGTTTATTGGGGGCGCCCGGGAGCTCCCGGGCGCCTTGGACAGAAGTCTACTGCCTTTGGCAGTGACTCGTGCTGGTTGGGGGCGCCTGCAATGACCCGGGTGCCCTGGTCAGGCTGAACATTGCAGCTTTGCTGCTCTGACTGGTATGGGGGCGCCTACATGGTTCCGAGCACCCTGGGGTAAAAGTAGCTTTTTGCTTTAAGAGAAGAGAAAGTCATCGGGGGGCGCCCGAGGAGTCACGGGCGCCCGGATTATGTAGGAAGTGACACTTTTGATGTTTTGTGATCATTTGACCATGGTTTAATTGGTTTGACCATGGTTTGAAGTGATTTGACTGCTTTGACTGTGGTTTAACTGCTTTGACCAGATTTGACTGGTTGAAACATGGTTTAATTGGTTTGACCATGATTTGACTATTTTGACCAAAGTTTAAAGCCGTTCTAAATTTTACATAGCAATGAAGGTATTAAATGAATCTCAATTTAAAAAAAATTTTACCGTCTCACCCAATCTAGGGTTTTCAATCACGTTAGCCTTACAGGTTTTGTGAGACAGGTTTGGAAAAATGTGATTTATTTTGAAAAACTTGAATTAATTTAGAAAATAATTGAATTTATTTAAAAATTGTTTGAATCTATACATAACTGAAAATTTGTGTTAGATTTAAATTTTGCAAAGAATGATTTGAATTTGAATTTCAGAGATTGGCTTCCAGGTCTTGGCGACGCACTAGGCCTTCTTTGGCCGTAGCCTTATTGGATCATCAACCCTTTTCTTGACAAAGCCTTTCAATGAAATTTCATTTTCAAAATTAATCTTTGAAAAATTCTGGTCTAACTAGTTTGGGTCTTGGATCAGTAGCTTCGGCTAGTTTCACCAGTCTAAAGAGACCAAGTAGAGTATACTTGACCTTATTAGAGTTGGTTTCCCTAACGTACTATCATCTCACCTCCACCCAATACTATGTTGTCAAATTTCAGTTAAGTTAGTTCAGTCCTTAAACTAACCATTCCTAAGTCTAAGCATGGTAAATTGTAGAAATTAAATAAACAATCAAACAAGCAAATTATAATCAAGAATTGAATTTTATCTAACAATAAATATTGTTTTTAATTTGGCTCCCCCTGGACTAAAGCCACGATAATGGTTTGGCAAGATGTGAATCTTGTCCTTGGGGATCCAATACTGATTTGATCCAGTTTGTTTGTTCAGACATAGTTTGGGTACCCATGCCTGAACTTTAGGTCTGGACTGGTTCAGTACAGCATAATAGGATCTTTGTCTAGACTTGGTTCTATAGCCTAGTCCGGATCGATTTAGAATCGATTTCTATTTTCCATGAATCATGTCAAGACCCTTGGAACCAGAGGTGAATCGTTCTAAAGCTGATCTAAGGTCCTTAACCTGAGTTTTCAGGGAGGATTTCTCTTTCTCAAGTTTTTCAACTTGAGTAGAGGTTCCTTCTTGAACCTTCTCAGTTAAGGGTCTAGAATCAGCTCCCTCTTTCAGGAGTTTTACTTCTTGTCGGAGAGATTCGACTCGGAGTTTAGCTTTCGCCAAATCTCAAGAAAGATAAGAGATTAATTCATTCAACTGACTTCTAGTAAAACCACTTACCTTGATTTCGCAGTCTTCTGAAAATGTCAGTCTACCGTCGTCTTGTTCCGATTCTGACTCGGTCTCGACTTTTTCTGAGGCGGTTAGTGCGAGCAGGTTCGACTGTGGGACTTCTTCTTCGGAGGAGGAGGAGGATTCGTCCCACGTTGCTTGAAGTGCCTTTTTCCTTCTATTCTTCTTGGTCTCCTTTAGGTTCGGACACTCCGTCTTGTAGTGACCCTTATTCTTGCACTCGTAGCAGGTCACGTTGGGCTTGTTCTTTTCATTTGCGGGTTCAGCTGGTTCATCCTTTCTTCTACTGGCTTTCCGTCTGTTGGTTTGGTTCTTTAATTCCTTGTAGTAGTTTCGGGCCAGTCGGACTAGCTTAGGTCGATCTCCTTCTTCGTCTTCTGAGTCTGAGTCTAAGTTAGACTCAGGTTCAGGTTGAGGCTTCTTCTTGGTTGTCCTTCCAGTTTTACCTACAACAAAGGCAATACTTTTCTCGGCCAGATTACAGTTAGTCTGTTCATGTAATTCTAATTCAGAGAACAATTCATCTAATTTAATTTTTGAAAGGTCCCTTGAAACCTTGTATGCATCTACCATAGATGCCCACAAGGTGTTTCTTGGGAAAGCATTTAAAGCGTACCTTATTAGGTCACGGTTTTCTACCTTGTGACCGATGGTGTGTCGTCCGTTCATTAATTCTTGAATTCGGGCGTAAAGTTGAGCTGCTGTTTCGTTGTCCGTCATTTTGATCGTATACATCTTGTTCAGAAGGAGATCTCTCTTGCTGATCCGAGTGTCTGAAGTTCCTTTGTGCAGCTCGATCAGTTTCCCCCACAGCTCCTTGGCACTGTTGAATGGACCCACCCGGTTCAGCTCCTCTTTTGTTAAGCCGCATTGGAGGGCCTGGGTCGCCTTTGCATCAGCTTCAATCTTACGTTTCAGAGCGGTGTCCCACTCTGTGTAGGTTTGAGGTACTCCTTCAGCAGTTTTTGGAATCTCCAGTCCGGACCGGATGATTATCCACATGTCCACCTGAGTTTTCAGGTGGACCTCCATTCTGCTCTTCCAGTAGGAGAAGTCCTCCCCACTGAAGAGAGGTGGTCTTGCGGTGCTGAAGCCTTCTTGCATGGCCATTTTATCTGAAAAATAACACAAAAATGAAAAAAAAGGAATATCCCAAGACTTGGTCTTGGATTAGTAGTGCGGGATAAAGAGAAAAAAATATTTATCGAGGGGTGTTGCACCAACCTCGATTAACGAGAAGAAATTCGAACGAGAAAAAAAAATAAAAAAAGAAATTTGTCAAAATTCGAAAAAAATCTCAAATTGGTGGTTGCACCAAATTTGAGCTTCCCCGCTCTGATACCACTTGTTGGATCGAGAGAGACGATAGAGGGGGGTGAATATCGTAAAACGTTCGGATTAAAAGTTAGAGAAATTACGCAGCGGAAATTTAAATCAAACACACCCAAACACCAAGTTTTTTACTTGGTTCGGAGTCGCGGTCGGCTCCTACTCCAAGGACCACGGGCGTTGACCGTTTTCTGCGGGCAATTCTATATGTTCGCAAAATAGTTTACAAGATTGTATTACAATGATAGTGCAGTAAACTTAAAAGTAACTCTTCTTTTACCGACGTTCGATGTAGATTGAATTTCTGGAGCAGTGGGACGTCGTCGGCGCTTGAATCTCGAGTCAGGAGGTTTCCAGAGCAAAGCGCGGGAGCAGAAGAGCGTGAATGCGTTGGAAGAAATTGATTTTTGAAGCCTTGGGGTCGAGGGCCCTTTTATAGCTCTTGGGGGCGCCCGGAACGTCGGGGGCGCCCCCCCTCCCCGCCACGTGTCAGTTGATCCGAGTTCCTCTCGGTCAGCTCTGATCCCTTCAAACTCGGGATCAGGCTTTGACGAGGGCGCCCGGGACGCTGAGGGTGCCCGGGTTGATCGGGTCAACTCTTATCCGTTGGCTTCTGCTTCGTTGGCTTGACCTGGGGGTGCCCGGACCATCCGGGGTGCCCAGGAGCATGGGGAGCGCCCGGGAGCACGGGGGCGCCCCGCCCATAAGCTGTCGAAGCACACTTTTTCTTCATGTGTTTTGTATTCACCTTGGGGGCGCCCGGGACACTCCGGGCGCCCTGGTTAGCTGCTGCCTCACTCCTTTGAGGCTCTCTGAGCTGCAGACACTCGTTCCTTTGGTCCTGCATCCAGGGTTAGTACAAAACAACATAAAGCAATAATAAGTTAGTTTTATACAGCCTTAGCTGTCTTGGTTCTGACTTTGGGTCTCCCAAATGGAGCCCTAGGTTGAACCGACGCCTACTGTTCCCTCAACGGGGAACGCACCCTCACCTACTCCTCTCGGGAGAATGTACATGATGCCAACCGGCTCCTCTGGTTGGACTTTTGCCCAGCTGTCCTTCGCCAGGTGCCTAGCTGTCCTTCGCCAGGTCTTCAGTACCAAGCTGTCCTTCGCGTGGTGCCTAGCAGTCCTTCGCCAGGTCTTTGTATCCTGGCATTCCTTCGCCAGGTGCCTAGCAGTCCTTCGCCAGGTCTTCAGTACCAAGCTGTCCTTCGCCTGGTGCCCAGCAGTCCTTCGCTAGGGCTTTGTATCCTGGCATTCCTTCGCCAGGTGCCTAGCAGTCCTTCGCTAGGGCTTTGTATCCTAACGTTCCTTCGCCAGGTGCCTAGCAGTCCTTCGCTAGGACTTTTCCTGCACACTTGAGTAATATGTTAGATAAACATTATACCTTAACTTTTGAACCCTTTTGCCATTATCAAAACACAGGTTCGACTTGGGTGTTTTCTGCACCAACAGAATATTCTTAAGTACTTACGAAGAATGAAAGAATATTTCTTAATATTAGGAGGTGATGAGGAGTTAGCTATATAGGGTTACAGTGACGCAAGCTTCCAAATAGACAGGGATGATTTTAGATCGTAGTCAGGGTATGTGTTTTGCCTGAATGGTGGCGCTGTGAGCTGGAAGAGTTCGAAGCAGGACACAGTCGCAGATTCTACAATAGAGGCCGAGTATATTTCTGCATCTGAGGCAGCAAAAGAGGCTGTTTGGATCCAGAAGTTCATTACAGAACTTGATGTGGTTCCTAGCATAGTAGACCCAATAGACCTCTATTGCGACAACAATGGGGCTATTTCACAGGCTAAGGAACCTCGGTCATATCAGCGGACCAAACACATACTACGGCGCTTCCATCTCATTTAAGAGATCATCGATAGAGAAGATGTGAGGATATGCAGAGTACCCACAGATGCTAACATCGCGGATCCTTTGACTAAGGCTTTGGCACAAAAAAAGCATGATGGTCATACCAGGTCACTGTGTATTAGATATTACAGTGATTGGCACTAATGCTAGTGGGAGATTGTTAGTAGGAGCCCTAGAGTCAATTATGTGATGATTGACTAG
The DNA here is from genome assembly GCA_024364735.1 of Boesenbergia rotunda. Taxonomy (NCBI): domain Eukaryota; kingdom Viridiplantae; phylum Streptophyta; class Magnoliopsida; order Zingiberales; family Zingiberaceae; genus Boesenbergia; species Boesenbergia rotunda. The sequence continues at coordinate 99,490 of JAGFNQ010003750.1, forward strand.
GGACATTTTGTATCATATTCTGGGTAGTAGGTTCTTATCTACATCATATCAATTGGTCGAATCGATACTGAGATAATGTAGAGAACACTACTCTAAACCATTCCTAGTCAAGTATTAATATTCAAGGACAATATTAATGCATGGAGACTAGCATATAGGTCAACTGATGACTTGAGCTCACAAGTCATGGATATGTGATATCAAGTTGACACATGGGTATACATTGGAGAATGTGTACTGAATTGCCCCGCCATGAGAATGTTTCATAGATTGTCATATGAGTGTCATAAACTTTCTCATGTGACTATTAATATTAATAGTCCTTAGACCTGAAGTCACTACGGTTCCTTACATAAGGAGTTATGTACTTTAGTATCGTCAAACGTCACCCGTAACATGGTGGACTATAAAGGCGATCACTGGGTATGTAATGAATTATACGGAGGGATGTGAGTGATGTAGATGGGATTTATCCCTCCCATATGACGGGAGTGATATCTGTGGGCTCTTTGATCGAGTAGGACTACTAAAACGCATGGCAATGCTCAAATGAGTCAATATGAGATATTGAGCCCATTTGTTTGAGTGAGTCTACTCGGGGATCAAGAAACACAAGATTGATTGAGGATGACATGGTCTATGCCTCATTGGTCAATCTAGATATCGAGGATAGAAGGACAAGGTTATACATTATCATAGTCACGGAGGTTTAGTCGGATCTCGACTTTTCTTGTTACTTGGGTAGCGATGATGCATTTCTAGATGCCGCTCATTGCTTATGTGTCTAAAGTGGTTTACACACATTACCAACGTTACGAGAACCTATTGGGTCACACACTAAGGACACGATGCTTCGGAGATTAATTGATCTTGGTTTGACTAAGATTTGATTTGAATTGGATTAATTGAGTTAGACTCAAGTGAATCCAATTAGATTATGAGATTGAGTCTAATTTGAGTTAGACTCATCTAGATTAGACTCAACCACTTAATTATGGATAATATTCATTATAGTGTTTAATAAATATTATTTAAGAGGAAGGCTAAGAGACATTCTATTCATTAGATGAATAGAATATTAAGAGTCTCAAGGAATACCAAGAGGCTTGGTATTCATTGGGTTTTATTAGCATTAAGATGAGAGGAGCTCAAGGGACATAGACCCTTGGTATTCATTAGATGAGTATAAATACCCCCCTCCTTGTCAAAGGCTAGTGTGTGCATCTCTCTTTCTCTTCTTTCTTCCTCCTTGTTCATAACTCACTAGTGGAGGTTCTTGTGCTTTGTAAACCATCCCAAGTTGCTAGCACAACTAAGGTGGTTTCTCTCCGAGGCGTAGATTGTGTTCGTGTGGATACGCATAGAGGCACGGACACTTAAACGTGCTAGAGATCCGGTGAAACAAAGGACTAGCGGGATAAGAGAAGGGCACACGACAAAGGTATTCCTATAAGATAGGAATTGTAGATCACTTTGTATGAGTTTTTCTTTCGCATGGATCGCTCGAGGGATCTTATTTCCGCTGCGATTTTAAATATTTTTACCCATAGATCCCTACACCCCCATACACTTGTTTTATACCATTTGCACACCTTTCTAGCTGCTAATACAAAAATCAGCCCTGACCAGTCGACTGCCCCCCAGGCCAGTCGATTGATATTATGAAAATCAGCTTTTCTGACCAAATTCAAAAATGCACCAGAAATTTCACAAATCTCCAAAAATTCTCAAATTTTGTGGAGAAGTTTGTGGTACCCATACCTACTTGGGAAAAATACATTCAACAATGTATCTATCACCATTCCCATGTTTGACACAAAATCTAAAATTTCCTTGATAATTAAGACAAACAAGAGGCAACATCCCCCTTAACCTATACCTTCTCCCAATTTTCATTTTACCTAGGTGAAGTTCTACCAAACTTAACACCATAACACCAAGTTATGTTATACTCCAACTTAACAACCAACATTGTCTTTTGTTAAGTTAAACCTAACTTAACAACCCAAGTTTTCTACCCTAGAACCCTCTAGAAAATCCTAGAAAACCTAGAAACATTTAAAAATTTGCAAGCACATTTGCTAAGATATACCCTATCTTAGAAAAATATGTTTCCATGAAGAGTATCAAGTGTGCTTGACTTTTGGTATCAATTATAATTTCCTTAAACATTGGCATTTTGTATCAACTTTGAACTTTATTCATGATTTGTTGTGTTTGTCAACTCTAACCATTATCAATTTACACAAGGAATTGTCCTCAATTCTTTCTTTTCCATATCCTTAATATGATGAAAGCCTCCCCCTTTTTATCTCCTAATCCTAGATACATATGGGAAACTTATCATTCTTCCTTGAATTCCATGATGTCCATATAGCCTTATTTCATATAATCACCATTAAATCAAGAGATAAACCTTTATTCAAGGAGCATAAACAAGGATTTAATTTTAAGGCCATATTCTATTATCTAATATCCTTTTCTATATGGCCTTTATGGATCAGTCGACTGCCCCTGGGGCAGTCGAATGTAAAACCTTACAGAATGTTTCTGGGCTGAGATCAGTCGACTGCCCCCCAGGGCAGTCGACGGATACATGAATTTCAGGTTTTCAGTCTAATTTCAGAAATGCCTAACTAATTCCACAAATCTCCAAAAAATCTAAAATTTTGTGGAGAAATTTATGAAGCCTATGTCTACTTGGGAAAATATGTTTCCAAACAAATGTACTCCAAATCACAAGATTGGCATGAAACTCAATTTCTCCTAAATTGTATCATTTAAACTTCTCCCAAAAGTCCTAATTGTGGCATTTCCTTGATATATCTTCTAATACCTGGCCATGATACATTTTTAGCACTGAATTACATGGTATTTACCCATTAAACCTTAATTTTATCAAATATGCTCCTATTTTCACCTTTTTCTCTATAATTTTCCTTTTAATGTGCCAATTCTCTAGGATTAAGACTTACCCTAGTCTTCCAAACTTTTTTGGCACATTTCCTAGTCCACCTAGACTTCCTAGAGAACCCATTTCTTGAGATCCATTTACCATGGACCCCAAAGGCTCCTAGAGCTCCCCCTTGAACTCTTAGCCCTAGCGACCTCCCTCGGTGATTCAATCCACACTAGACTACACTAGTGAGCCCCCGGTGATTCTTGGCCTACAAACCTAACCTTCTTAATCTTGGGCACCTTGTCCTTGGTTAAGTCATTCTTTTTACCTTTTGATGGCATTCCCTTGCCATTTTTGGACTTCTCATTCTTGCCATAATTGTATGCTTCCCCAGCATACTTCTTTTTGTTGGCATTGGAGACTCTAAGTCGGTATCCCAAACCCGATCTATCATAGTTGGGTTTTAGACTAGCCAACACCATGTTTAAACCCTTTGATCCAACCTTGAATCTTTCTAGGGTCTTTTCCAATGTATCAAGCCTTGCCCTCAAGGCTTGATTTTCCCTTGCCAAGTTTTTAACCTTAGTGTCCATATGTCCACTTTGGACATTCCTTGACCTATCCACTTTTCTAGGTATATGTCTCCCCTTCTTGGGATTAATGTCTTGATCCTTAGGTCCTAAGGTCTTGGATTTTTCATGATGTATGCTTTTCCTAGGGTTTTGATCTACCTTGTTACTCCTATTCCTATCATGATATTTAAAACCAAAATTATGCACAAGCAAACAATTTTTATTGATTTTAGCATGCATGGAGGAACTTAAATTTGAATTACATTTTAATCTAAGTTTAGGAATTACCTCCCTTACCCTTGTGGTTCCTCCTTGATGTGAGCTTCTTTTCTTCTTTTCCTCCTTCTCACATCTTCTTAGATGCTCTATTTTCCTTAGCTCTCCACTCCTTGGGCATTTCGTGTGGTAGTGCCCTAGCTCTCCACACATGAAGCATCTAATTTTCTTTTTCTTCTCTTGGGCTTCTCCATTCCTACAACCCATGTTAGATTTAAAAGGAATTGAAATTGGTTTAGGGGTTACCTCCTTTTCCTTATCCTTTGGACACTTATCTTTGTAGTGCCCCTTTTCATTGCAACCAAAGCATATAATGTGATCTTTGGTTCTTGCTTTGGTGGAGGTAGGATCTTTTCTTTGCTCTTGTATTGATGAGGGTCTCTCCTCCCCCTCAATTTTTGAACTTGATGCTCCCTCTTCTTCTCTAGATGTGGTGGACGACCTCTAACTTAATTCTTCCACTTCACTTAAAGAAATTGACAATTCCTTTTCTTTTTCTTCTTCTTGACCCATTTGACTTTTCTCCTTAGGCTCTTGAGTTTGTGTATGAGTCTCATGATATCTTTTCAACTTATTCCATAATTCATATGTATTTTCATATTTACCTACACCACTCAAAACATTGTTAGGCAAAAGATTAACTAATATATCAATTACCTTCTTATTTGCTCTAGAGTATGCTTGTTGCTCCTTATCCCAATATCTAGGCCTAAGCTTCTTCCCGTGCTTATCCTTTGGGATTTTGAAGGACTCTTCTATTACCACTCTACATTCCCACTCCATTTGGAACCATGTCTCCATCCTTGTCTTCCAATACTCAAAGTCTTCATGATCGTAGGATGGTGGAGTATAGATGTTATCTCCTAGCTTGTCCTCCATTTTTCCTCTAGCTTTCTTTGCTCCCTCGGCGATTAGTCCAAGAAGAGCAGTCCTTCGTTCTAATACCACTTGTAAGATCGATGTCGATTGCTAGAGGGGGTGAATAGTAATTTCTCGACTTTCTTCTACCTACATTGTTAGTTGCGAAGGAGGAAATACAAACAAAATAATAAACAATAAGAAAGCAATGCTAACAAGAAGAGTTTACTTGGTATCCACCCCTAAAGGTGACTAATCCAAGAATCCTTCGGTGGATCACTCCCCAGATAACCTCCGGCTAGCCCTTGTCGCTCCTTGTGGGTGGAGAAACCTCGCTATAACACCTCGACAATACCTGAGCACTTAGACTACTATTTGGCTCTTACCCAAAGCCAAATTGGTCAAACCTCTCAGCCAACACGAAGTCCTCTTAAATAAAACTAAGGCTGAAACCCTCGCCAGTAGTCGACTGCTCCCAGGGCAGTCGATTGGTGCCAGCCAAACAGCAGTCCAACGGCTAGCTATAACGGCTAGTTTTTGACTCTACCAGTCGACTGCTCCCAGGGCAGTCGACTGGTCCCCAGTCAAAAAACTTTCTGTGAGTTTTATCAGTCGACTGCTCCCAGGGCAGTCGACTGGTTCACTCACACACCTAAGGTTTCCATTCCCGAGTACACTTCTCTTAGCACTCGAATCCTAGGATTTCCCATGTACAATCACTCAGCACTCGTACCCTCACGGCTCAGCAGACTCCTCACCAGCAGCCTCGACTATTGCCTTCGCGCCCTCTTCATCTTCGGCTCCCGTCCCTCGGATGCACGCAAGCCTCCAGCTTGCCTCTATGCCATCCCTCACGCATGCCTCGAAGTCCGCGCCCCTCAGCTCATCGCCGCTGCTATACCAAGGTCCCTCGGGTGCACACAAGCCTCCAGCTTGTCTCTATGCCACCCTTCACCGTACCGAAGCCGTCCAGCCAAGTCAATATGTGTAACCTGTACATCCTGTACACTCACATACACATATTAGAACACAAGGGTAAATCTAACATAAACTCTTTGCCCAAACATCAAAACTCATGGTCACTCCGGACCATAGATTGCCTCAACATCTCCTCCCCCTCAATTCTTGAAATTGATACTTCTTCATCTTCTCTTGAGGAAGTTGATGATCTCTCACTATCTTCTTCCTCTTCTTGAGATATTGAGCTTACTTTCTCGAGCTCTTCTACTAATTGAGCTCGTGTAGGATTTTCATGGAATTCTCCTATCTTTTTCCATAACTCATGTGCATTTTGATATTTTCCTACACCACTAATTACATTGTTGGCAAAAATATTAAGTAAAATTGAAATTACCCTTTCGTTTACCTTTGGGTGATTTTGTTGCTCTTGATTCCAATATCTAGGGCGAAGCTTCTTTTCGTGCTTGTCTCTAGGAATTTCAAATGGTTCTTCAAGCACGATCCTAAGATCCCACTCCATTCCGAACCATGTCTCTATTCTTGCCTTCCAATATTCGAAATCTTCATGGTCGTAGGGGGTGGAGTGTACCTTCCATTGTTTTTCCTCTAACTTCCTTTGCTCCCTTGGTGATTAGTCCAATAAGAGCGATCCTTCGCTCTGATACCTCTTGTAAGATCATTGATGGTTGCTAAGGGGGGTGAATAGCAATTTTTGAATCTCTTCTACCTACGTTGTTAGTTGCGCAAGCGAAAATACAATAAAAACAAAACTAACAACTAAACAATGCTAACAATACCGATTTACTTGGTATCCACCTCCAAGAGGTGACTAATCCAAGAATCCTTCGGTGGATCACTCCCCGGATGACCTCCGGCTAGCCCTTGTCTCTCCTTGTCTGTGGAGAAACCTCACCACAACACCTCGACAATATCTGAGCACCAAGACTACTATTTGACTCTTGATCAAAGCCAAATTTATCAAGAGCCTCAGCCAAAATTGAGCCCCCTTTAAATAGAACCCTAGGCTGATAACTCGCCACCAGTCGACTGCTCCCAGGGCAGTCGACTAGTCCCACTGAAAATCGACCGTTGCAACCCTAACGTTCGAATTTTCAGCCAACACACCAGCCGCTACCAATCGACTGCTCCCAGAGTAGTCGACTGGTCCACAGCTGACTATCTTCTGTGAGTTTTATCAGTCAACTGCCCCAAGGGCAGTCGACTGGTCCACTCACACACCTAAGGTTCTCCTTTCCGAGCACACTTCTCTCAGCACTCAAACCCTTGGATTTTCCCGAGTACAATCACTCAGCACTCGTACCCTTACGACTCAGCTGACCCCTCACCAGCAGCCTCCACTATTGCCTTCGCACCCTCTTCATCTTCGGCTCCCGTCCCTCGGATGCACACAAGCCTCCAGCTTGCCTCAATGTCATCCTTCACACATGCCTCGAAGTCCAAGCCCCTCAGCTCATCGTCTCTGCTCTCCATAGTCCCTCAGGTGCGCACACAAGCCCGCGGCTTGTCTCCATGCCACCCTTCACCGTATCGAAGTCGCCTGGCTAACCCAATTTGTGTTACCTACACATCCTGCACACTCACATACACATATCAAATACACAAGGGTAAACCTAACTTAAACCCTTTGCCCAAACATCAAAACTCATGGTCACTCTGGACCATAGATTGCCTCAACATAAACTAGATCATACATGATCTATCCTCTCCGACTAGCTGGGGGCAAAATTCAGCCAAACGGTTGAATTCTATATTATACTGTATGACAGTGTGATTCCCGTGTTAGAAAGTCAAGAACTCCTGACGCTGAGCCATCTGATAAGCAACTGGAAGGTACTGACTCTCAAATGCCTCTCAGAAAACTACCCATGTGAGGCAGTGCTCACCAATAACTGCAAGTTGCGAGGCCCGCCGGGTAACGACCTCATCTCACAAGTGGTAGGCAGCCAGCTCTGCCTTGTCCCACTCTGAACATGCCATGTAATAAGAAGTGCCCTCCAGGGTCTTGATCCAGGAGCGAGCAACCCGCAGATCAGGTCCTCCATGGAATAGTATAAATCGGCCTTTGACCGACACAACCAATGCTGGAATCTGTGCTCTAGCCCTGGACGAATTCGTCGGTGCGATAGGATCCACCAATGAAGCTACAACAGATACTAGAGCAGGAGCTGCAGGCGAAATCATGGGAAATCCTAGAACCAGAGCCGCAGGTGGAGCTGGGTGAATTGCTGGAGCAGACACAACTAGCGGTACCACAGAATGCCTTGTAGGGAGTACCGATGGGGGTACTGACTAATACACAAATGTAGGCATCGCTGGGGGTGTGGGTACTGCTGGATGCACTATTAGATACACAAAGGAATAAACCGCTGGGGGGTACAATTGGAGGTGCAGTAGTAGGTACCACTGGTGGTGTAGCTAGATATACGACAGCAGGTACTAATGTAGGTACTGTGGAAAAAACTGGAGTAGCTGTCGCAAGCGGAATGGTAGCGACCACTGATAGCAGTGGAGATGGGGTCCTCAAAACACTCGGAGGAGTCTGTCCATGACTGATCGACCCCATCTCCGTCGGTCTCTCGGGTGACCCTGTCGCCCGAGACCCTACAGTAGGCTTACGTGGCTGCCCTAAACCACGTCTCGACGCGGGAGTTCGTCTACCCTGAGTCATACTTGTTATAGTGTTACACAAGTATTACTAGTGGTACAAGTCAACTAACCTTACTAGTTTACACACTTGTCGCCTGGAGATGTCCCATCGACGCCAAGTCCCAATATACAAATCGCATTGAGAGAATAACTCTGAATATCCGAAATGTACTTGGGTAGATCTCATCAAACTTGAGATATGATACCTACCAAATGGGTATCAGATTTAACCCCAAAAAATCCGAAAAGACACGCCAAACCTCAGCTCTGATACCAAAATAAATTATCATGCCCCGAGACTATAGTAGCCACTAATCCAGTATAAAATTGGATAACATCTCCCCTGTACGACGGATAATTTAGACATACATACAACACATGCAATATAATAGTTGGCCTCAGGCCTCAAAGCAGAAGATATAATAGAGGATAGTAAATGCATCTTAGTAATAAAATGGTAAAACTCACCTGAGCTGCCCTCTAGGCAGGCGCGCAAAAAAATAACAACCATAAAGTCCAATAGAGGACTCAAAAATACAATATCGCAGCAAATGCAACACAATACAAGTCCATACATAATACAAATACAGACCAAAGAGTATGTAGTAAAATAAACAAGAATACGCGGAAGCACTCATCACTAGAGTCGTAGGGACCTGGGACTGGCAACTGGCCTCCTTTGGTGACCTATTAACCTAAAAACAAAAATATTATGATGGGTGGTGAGTCCAAGTGACTATGCAGGTATAGAGAAAAATATGCATGACATAATAAATAGCTGAATAAACTATACAGAAACAACAGGATACAGTCTTAACAGGAATATCAGAATATGTATAACTGAAGTACTAAATGAATTTATATACCAGAAATCAGTCTATCCTGATCATAAAAGGGCTCATATCATACGAGAAGGTGCAGGGCCATCAAATCAAATATACAATATCTCCTGTATGTGCATGTCAAACATATGCAGCAAACAAATACATCAATCACAATCATATGCACATGATGCAATGACAAATCACCCCTGACGCCAGTCAAGCCACCGAGACATGTCATATGTGTCGACCAAGTGGGTAGAGCTGTGACACTGTACGCACTCTGCCATTAGTCCTCATGAGTGACCGAGTGGATAGGATGCTGGTGGAGCTATCACTCCACCCCATGTACATATAGGGGAGATATCTCTCTCATCTCCTCTAGTCTATGGGAAGAGGAGGCATCCCTGTCGTTACCACGCTCTAGAACCACTAGCCATAAGCGGTCGAGATGAGCAGTACAGAGCAAATGCATACACCCAATGGTATCCACTAACCCATGAGTGGTCATGTGTGCATATCATGTACCGGAAGATGGGCTCAGACCAAAAGGAAGCCGATGATCGCTGGCATGCAACGATGCAGGAATGATGCATGACTTTAACTCTTGCAACCCCTACCAGATCATCAACATACAACTCAACCTAGCATCCACAGGTTGAACATAGGTATCATAACCTAATCATCATACATCTAGGTACACATGTAAGTATAACTAGAATCAATCAATGCAGACAAATGGTGGCATGCTACTATATCTATGTACACATGCTCACACCAATACTATACAGAATCATATAGCAATAAAACGAGACTGTATAGAAGGCAATTAGATCATATCCAAGTTCAAGCAACAAGAATCAAGCAGGATAACAACTGTAGCAGATTTAAGGTCAATAAAACCTACTGCACATAAATAAATAGTCATGCATAAAGGTAAATTGATCTAAAGAAATAAGCAAGAAGTACTCACCTCCAAATGGAGGAATCCATATGCGAAGAGTGTTAGGATGTATACTAAAAGTCTTGCTTTTGGTTAAAGTACATTTACTTTTGGAAAGAGAATCGCAAAATCACACATTGCATATTTACATTAGTATATGCACAAAGTGTCTCATACTTTGCACTGTAGATAACATGGTGCGTGGTGACGCACAGAAGATCATGTTATCGAGTTCCTTGCAGAAGTATAAGAAAAATGCTCACAATCGAAATGGAATTGGATAAACTATCAGGATGATTGTAGTGTAATTAGGTGTGGTTTGTCTTAAATATAGAATTACACTAGTGCACTTTGTATGCATTGAGTAGGACCAAAAGAGAGGTCATCCAATTTTGACTGACTTCATAAATTGGATTAGACCTTGGTTTATATTATGGAGTATGATCAATAAATCCCGAAATAATAACGGGCACATGTATTTAATTAATTATTACTTTGATTTACCAATGGGCGAGATCTATTCTGTTAGATCGATAAACCAGGTAAGTTGGGTAATAATTTTATCTGCATGGTGTGTCATTGATTATTGAGGGAATCCGTGTCCTGGTGAGTTGGGATGATGATGCCCCCTTGATGAGCTCAAAAGGATCGTCATGTCAAATCTTGCAAGTGGATTATGGTCCGACTTGATGAAAATGTTGAGTGGTACTAGTCAAGGATCAAGAAGATAATTAATTAAAATTATCAGTAATTTAAATTAATTATCAAGCATTCGATATCTTAAACATGGAGAGATGGATGACTCATAATAGGTGGAGCCCATATGAAAATATGGGGGTTGGTGAGGAAGTTCAATGGGATCCTTTAGTGGAATGGATCTTCATTAATGGATCGAATTTGGATCCATTAACGAGCCAAGACCCAACTCTTCCTCATGGTCCCTACCATAGCCCTATAAATACCCCATAGGAGTCATGATACCGAGGCTAATTAATCAAGGAATTAATCCACAAAACCTTAGCTTTTCTCTCTCTACCTTCTCTCCTAGGTCATGGCGTGGAGGAAGAAAGCTCCTCTTCCCTCTTCTCTTTCGCTCGCTGGTGGCCGGACACATCCAAGCAGGGGAGGGTCTGGTCCCTCCCGTGTGGTGCGTGGCAACCGCAAGGAGCGAGGGTGGCCAGCAATTGGAGAATTCTCTTCTTTGGCTCAAGGTGGTCGGCAACGTTGAAGGAAGGAGAAGAAGGCAATGGTAGGGATTGAAGAAGAGCTGTCTTCTACTAGTTCTCTTCCACACCTCATCTTATCTTCACCATGATCATCCAAGGAGCAGAAGGAGGAAAGCCGACGGCAATGGATCTCCTCTTGCGGCGCCAACAGTGAGGGAGGTTGCGGTGGGTTTAGGGAAGAAGAAGAGGGTTGTATTCTCATCTTCTTCCAATTCTTCTTCTTCATCACCTTCCTCTCAGAGCTGCCTTGTGGCCGGCGGACCTTGGGAGCTTGAGGTGGCTGGTGGCGCAAGGAGGAGAGGTGGATAGGTGGTTGGCGGGTGAACCCTAGAATTTGGGTTTGTTGGTGCATGAGAGAAGAAGAAGAAAGGTGATTAATTTGAAACCTTGGTGACTCCGCGTCTTGGTAGCTCGTCGCCCACACGACGTCCAAGAGGGGAGGGTCATACGGTAGAAGACTACGAGGTAAAAGACGAGGTATATATCTTCTTTGGCTCCTCTTGTTTTCTTGTTATTTCATGGTTATTCTTATCATCGCATGTGGTTTTGTTAATTATCATAGTTTAATTATTCGTTAATTAATTTTGATAATTAATTGTGTTACGGACATCGATAATAAACACAAAAATTGGCGATCCATTCGTGGTCTTTTCCACAGTCTTTTGTTTCGGAAAGTTACAAGGCCTTAATTTTGGTTTTGGCTAAGTTGTGACTTGAATCAATCGACACGACAATGAGACGATCGTTTGGGAGACGGGTCTCTATTCAGGGTTAAAATTTTAATCCGTAGACATAGAGAGGTCTCTCATGATCGACCCCGTGGTTGCTTAGGAAACCCGCCGAGCCATACCCTCGGTTGTTATGCCTTGCAAGGGTATTGCAACCATCAATTGGTATCAGAGCTGTGGTTTTCAGTTTTGTGTGCTTAGGATTGGTTAATTTTCTGCACATTATCATGTACTTTATTTTTGCTAGATAATATTTGGATGTGCGTAGGCTAACTCTTTGTTGCAGGCACTAGATTCCAACTATTATGGCATTAATGATGGTTGTATATGATTGATTGTGTGTTATGTAATTAATTAAATCCTTGGGGTTGACGAGGCTAAATTAGGTATTTGATTTTTCTAATTAAATACGACACCTATTTAGCCGAGCATTTATTTACTTTCGATCTAGATTGCATGTACACTCCTTCATGGAGTATAGGATCGATGGATGTAAATATTTAGCTAGTCATCTCGGCTCGGAGACCCCTTCATGGTGGCTTGCGCATGGATAGGGAGGAGCGAATGAGGTGGCGACACAACTGGAGGCACATTGGAGACCAAGGCCATGATAGTTGGAAAATCTAGGATTTTTCTTTATTATGTTCGTTTATGTGCTTGTTGTGTCTGTGTGCATGTGAAAATCCTCAACGTAAATAACTAAGTGGGAGAGGGACACTGGGTCTGTGTGCCTTCCTCCATAATGGATAAGCTTGTTCTGTGGATCACTGGGTCAGAAAAGATTATAGAAAATTATTTAAGAGTGTGTGTACTTCCCCAACGGAAGACACATAATCGGATATAATTTTCATGGTGTCATGTAATGGTAAATACTTAGATACAAATATTAGTATCCTCCCCAACGGAGTCACTACTATTATTTGTAGGGCCGAAGAGGACCAACTATTAATTTTGCTTGTCAAACAGTTAGGTTGATAAAATAATAAAATTAATGGAAAAACCTCCTCTCACAAATGTAGAATTCGTATACGTCCACACTAACATTGCATGCGATATTCTCGGTGTTTTGAGGTGTTGGTTGATTTTGAAAATTTATTGTTTTGAGGAGTCAATTTATTTTCAAAATCTAAAGTGTGTGATTGTTGTGATTCTCAGGTTGTTTTAAAATGGATCTAGACCCATTTGACTTAATTCAAAGAGAAAATGAACTTAATGCTCCTAATAATAATGTGGATTGGGAATTAAACCTGAACTTTGTCGAAACTGCCGAGGAATTCATGTGTGATCTTGTCTAGTTCTATGTTGAGAAACCTTGCGAGATTAATGATGAAGAGGAGTTTGAATATTTTAGGAAATGGTTAGAAGCAGACGAGATGACTCAGAGCTATCAACCTCAGGCTTCTTCCATGACCAGTGATAAAACATCCAAACTCGATGAGCTCTTCGGGCATCATGATCAGGCCGCTAGGCAAGAAGTCATGAAGAACTTGACAACGACCATCATGGTTGAGGGTATGCCCGTGAGGGAACATGTTCTCAAAATGATGGCTTGGCTGATAGAGATGGAAATCCTTGGAGCACAAATCGATGGGGAAACCCAGGTCGATCTCATCCTCCAATCTCTACTAAAGAGTTTTGAGAAGTTTCGCCTAAGCTACAATATGGACAAACGTTCATATTCGTGGGCAGAACTTCTGACAGAACTCGAGGCGGCAGAGGCATTTTCTCTTCAGAGATCACAGACTTTCATTGCTCAAGAGGTTTCTACATCTAAACCGAAAGGAAAGAAGAAGAAGAAACATGTTGGAACAAAGAAAGTAGCAAGATTACAGGGACCTCAGAGTTGCATAAAGAAGACGAAAGACAAGTGCATTGTGTGCAAGCAGTCTGGACATTGGAAGGCGGACTGTCCCCGCCGTCAGAGTAATAATTCAGGTATACTTTTCTCCTGTGTCATTGTAACATGTTTAGTGGTGATATCTACTGATACCTGGTGTGTATATATGGATGCCACTAATCATGTCTGCATCTCTTTGTAGGGGTTCCAGGAAACCCGACGACTAGCTGAGGGGGAGATTACCATCTACATGGGATAGGCTACAGAGATGATTTTTGCAGTGGGAGTTATAAATTTATGTCTTTTAGATAGGATGATAAATGTTTTGGTTTTATAGAGATTGCTTTTATGTACTTAACATTTTGGAAAGAACTTTGTTCAGTTTCTGGAATAAGATATTCTATTGCTTTTATTATTAAAAGTGGAATAGAAGGATTATCTGTTAAAGTACATAGATAGACAATTGGTTCATTTTAAAACCAAAAGCTCTCATGATGTAAATAGATGTTAAATAGCTTATCATCCAACCGAAGTAAGAGAAAGGTTTCTTCCTGGATGAACCAAGCATACCTTTAGGCTCTAAGGCTTGGTCTTATTAACCTTTAGTAGGATTCAAAGGTTGATAGCCAATGAGCCCTTGGGTTCATTGGTGGTGGAAGGCTAGTCTTCCTTAAAACCTTTGAATCTTACTTGGATGGTTAGAAGACCAAGAGGCTTTTCTAAGCCAAGGGGCATAGAGCCATAGGTATGTAGAAGTTGGTTCATTCTGATAAGTTTAGGTCCTTAGTCTATCCAGAATAGAGGTAGCCTTGAATACCTTATTTATTTTTATTCAAAGAACAAAATACATTTACTTGATGTACTGCAAGACTAAATACCTTGATGAGATTAAAGAATTCAAGTCTGATGCAGAGAAACATCAAAGTAAAAGTTGTAGGACCGGTGTCGTCGATAGAGGGGGGGTGAATATCGACCGTAAAAATCTTTCGCGGAAATCATCTTTCGAATCTGAAAGATCGATCTGGCGTGCTAGAGGGGGGGTGAATAGCACTTTTTCGGTCATTTTTCTACAAAGTCGTTAGCGCAGCGGAAACAATAATATGTAAAGAAAAATGAGAACAATGCTAACAACCTGATTTTACTTGGTATCCACCCCGGACGGGTGACTAATCCAAGAATCCGTCGATGGATAAACCCCCGGATAACCTCCGGCTAGATTGTCGCTCCTTGTGGGTGGAGAAACCTCGCCACAACACTTCGGACGCTATCTGATCACAAGAGACTACTAACTCACTTTACCCAAGCGAGTTTCGTCGAGAAAGATAGTAGTAAACGAGCCCCTTTAAGTAGAGCTCGAATCTGAAACAGCCGCTACCAGTCGACTGCCAAAATGGCAGTCACCTGGTCCCACTCAGATTCAACCGTTATAACACAATGTTCGAATCTGCCAGCCTGTTCCAGCCTATACCAATCGATTGCCAATAGGCCAGTCGACTGGGACACACCTAAGCTTAGGGTTTCACTCCCGAGTACAATTCTTTCCGTACTCAAACCCTCCCAGCTTAGCCCCTGAGTACAAGCACTCATACTCAAACCCTCACAACCCAGTTGACTCTTCACCAGCAGTCTTGCCTTCACGCCCTCTTCATCTTCGGCCCTCGTCCCTCGGATGCGCACGCAAGCCTCCAGCTTTCCTCCATGCCACCCTTCACGTACGCCTCGAAGTCCACGTCCCTCGGCTCACCATCCCTGCTATCCAACAGTTCCTCAGATACGCACGCAAGCCTCCAGCTTGCCTCCATGTCATCCTTCACCTGAAGACATCAACCAAGTCCATGTGTACCTGTACACCTGCACGCTCATGTACACATATTAGTCCAGCACAAATCCTAACTTAACCTTATTGCCCACACATCAAAATATCATGATCCTCCAGATCATCTTAGGGTCGATTGCCCCAACAATCTCCCCCTTTTTGATGTGTGGTAATATGTTAAGTTAGGTAAACATATAGCAATGATAATAGCAAAAACAATTGAAAATTAAAGCATAACACATAAGAGGCAACCTCTCCCTTAACCTATGCTTTCTCCCATATTTCAATTCTTATTGCTAATCCCAAGTTAAGTTTTCCCAAATTAACTCTAAAGTTTCACAAGACAAGTCAAGTTAGATTTCGACCTGACCTAACTTAACACACACATTTCTCCCCCTTTGACACCATCAAAATGATTGCCCCAAGCAACCCTAGCCCTGGTGTCAAGTGGAATTAACCATATTTCTGAAAAGCCCCTCAGAAAACACAAAAACACATTGTCCACACTCCCAGTCGACTGCGAGAAAATCCTCAGAAAATCCTCAAAAATTCCAGCCGAAATTTAGAAATGCATAAAAAATTTCAGAAAATCCGGAAAAATATAAAACTTTGCAAGCACGATTGTTAAGGTATTCCCTACCCTAGAAAAATAATGATTCATGAAAAACATCAACCGGGCTTGACTTTTGGTACACACTCAAAAATCCTCAGAAATCGTCATTTTTGTATCAACTTTCGAACCAATATATGATATCTTATGTTTGCCGCTTGCATTGATCCCAGGGTTTCGTATAAAATGGTGCTCAGCCTTCCCCTTTTTCATATAGAAATCTTTATTTTGACAAAACTCCTCTTCTTCACCTCTTAACCCTATATAATCATGACAACTCTCTTTATGCTTGTATTTAAAAAACATATGATCATCCAATACCAACCAATATACCATTTCTAGATAGATCATGAAAATATGAAGACTGGCAACTTGAACTCCATAGCATAACTCATGTATCAAGAAGTAGAGTGAAGCAAGTTAAGATCAAAACATAGCATAGCATAATTATAGATTGTATTATACAGAAGAAACAATATAGAAACTGTCATGAAATAAACATATGAACGAGTAGCATGGGCTAGAGCCCTAAAGTCATCCAAACAATACATCATCAAAATGAGAGGTGTTTGAGAGGTATAAAATACATCAAATAATAGGAATGCTCTCAACATTAGAACTAGTCTCAAAAACTGCATCAACTAGTCAGAAGAACATATGATCATCACCGCCTGGAGGTGGAGGAGGAGGAGGAGGACCCTGAAAAGCGAGATGTCACTGCTGCATCATCTCATACATGTCATCCTGGCGCCGGGTAATCCTATCAACTGCCGCCTCCATCCTCTGCTCAGTCTGTCGTACCTTGTGAATATCCTCACGAATGATGTGAGCATCCTCCTGAAGCCTGTGGACGTCTGATTGAAGCTGGGTGAACTCTGCACGTGTAACCAGCTCACCAGGCTCCTCATCTGAGCTCGAGGCCTCTAGGCGCTTTCTCCAAACAAACTCCCCCTGTCGACACTCGATGCCTGCCAAGGATAACTGTCGTGTACCTATCTGGTTATTATTATCCTTGGACAGGTGTCTAACCTGACCTCTACCCACATGGATACCAAAACGTAAATGAAGAAACTCGGTCAGGATGTGACAGAAGGGCATATATATCTTCCCATTCACACTATGAGAAGAATGACAAATGGCACTAAAGACCTGTATGGAGACATTGATGTCTAACCTCCTCTCCAAGGCGTACATTATCACCAAATGTGGGAGTCTGACCTTGGACCTTCCCTTGGTGACAATAGGCAAAATGCACTCGATGACGATCTTATATAATACATGGCTAAACGGTCTCATGGGTTTAGCATCAAAAAGACGCTCCGACTCATTCCTGTGTCTTCTAAAATAATGCATATGTATCTGATCAATGGTGACTCTAGGAAACTCTAATGATTTGACAACAATGGGAAAGTAAGTGGATGCATTGTTTGACACTCTATACTGTAGGAACCCAGCTAGACTCATGACTGAGAAAGGAATAGGAACACTAGCAACTCGAGACTCATATAAATTGTTATCTGAGTAAATGCAAGTCAAATTTGCATAAAACTCTGTACATAAATCCACATCTATGTCATGCTGGCAGTAGACCAGCCGATCCAGTTGAAAATGAGTGATCATTTCAGCTAACTGAGGCAACTTTTCTTGAAAGAAAGCCTTGTTTAGGTATCGGTAATTCATCACTACGAACTCATTTTCTTCAAACCGTTTTTTACATTCCAGGGACCTAAACCTTGACCCTCCCTGACTTTGTTGGGATGATCCTTCACCCCTAGGTTTCTTAGAGGCCATCCTACAACACCATACACACCCATGCATGTCAAGACAACCCCCCAAAAAGGAAAAACATCAAAGACCATGCACAAAACATCATGTTAGTGCCAAAACATGGTTTAAATGAGACAAGGAAACCTTAAACAACAATACCTTTTCATTCTCTGCATGATTACTTGATTTTGAGAGCACGACTTGAAGAGAAGAGGTTGTAACAAACCCTAGAAGTAGATCGGGGTTACCGGAGGACTTAAAAAGGGATTTTAGGGCTTGAAAGGGCCTAAGGACGAAGAGGGATCTTGGGAGAGGAGAGGATCACCGGGGAAATCGCCAAAACCCTAGAGTTTAGCTCTCCCCGGTGCGCCTTTTCCTTTTATAAAACCTGCATCCCAGTCGACTGGCAGGAGGCCTGTCGACTGGAAAAACTCACAGAATGTAATTACACTCTGGCCCAGTCGACTGCGGTTGAGGCAGGTGATTGATAAACCATACAGAATGTTTGTGTTCCGAAATTTTCTTGTCCGAGTCGACTACCAAATACCAGTCGACTGGTATCTAATTTTCAGATTTCCAATCCAAACTTCAGAAATGTCTAACTAATTCCATAAATTCCCAAAAAATATGAATTCTTGTGGGGAGATTTGTGGATCCTATATCTACCTGGGAAAAATATAATTTCAACCAAAACTATCCTGAATCCCAAGCTTGGTACAAACTCTGAGTTTCTCTAAAATGTATCATGAAACCTTTTCCAAAAGTTCTAATTTTGACCTCACCTTGATGGTCCTTCCCATATTCATTCATAATCAATTCATAGCATCAAGTTATATGATATTTAGGCATTAAAACCAATTTGTCTCAATTAAGCTCCCAATTTCACCTTTTACTCTATAATTCTCCCTTTAGTGTGTCAATTCTCTAAGATTAAGACTAACCTTAGCCTTTTAAACCTCTTGGCACACCCTATAGTCCTCTTCAATCTCCTAGAAGGAAACCACCTGAGATCCATTGGCCATGGAACCCATTCTGTCTTCTAGAGCTCTCCCTTGAGTTCCTAGCCCTAGTCACCTTCCTAGTTAACTCATCTACAAAGGCAAGACCACATCGGTGCTCCTCTGGTGAATCTTGACCTTCCACTATCACTCTCTTAAACCTATAAACCTTTTTCTTGGTCAATTTCTTTTCTTTTCCTTTAAATGGCTCTTCTTTATCATTTTTGACTTTTTCTCTACCATAGTTATAGGGCATCCTTGAATATGACATTCTATCAACATTAGCCCTCCTAGGGTGGTATCCTAGACCCGGCCTGCCATTTCTATGATTTTGGTCCTTTGATATTATGTTCAATCCCTTGGACCCTTGAATGACTCCACCTAGGTTTCTTTCTAACTTATCAAGTTTTGCTGTTAAAACCTGATTTTCCTTTTCTAACTTCCTAACCTTAGGATCACTAGACCTAATTTGATCATTTCTAAGTCTACCTATTTTTCTAAGCATATTTCTCCCTTTCTTAGAGTTTATGCCTTGATCCTTATTCCTAGAGTTCCTAGATTTATCATGCATCATAGAATTTTTGGTGTTTTGGCATTCAAAATTGTTTCTATTCCTATCATAATATTTAAAACTAAAAACACGCATGGGCACGCAATTGTTATCAATTCTATCATTCATACAAGCATTTTGAGCATAAGTTGAGTTAGGGACTACCTCCCTTACCCTTGTAGCTCCCCCTTGATGTGAGCTCCTCTCTTCCTTTTCCTTTTTCACCCATTTTCTTAGATGCTCTATTTTCTTGAGCTCCTTACTCCTTGGACACTTTGTATGGTAGTGCCCTAGCTCCCCGCATGTGAAACACCTAATTTTCCTTCTTTTCTCCTTTTGAGCTTTCTCATTCCTACAACCCATATTAGAATTTAAATGAATAGATTTGGGCTTAGGAATTACCTCCTTTTTACCTAGTGGATATTTATCCTTATAGTGCCCCTTTTTGTTGCAACCAAAGCATATGATATGCTCTTTTGATTTAGCTTTGGTGGAAGTGGAAGTCTTTTCTTGCTCTTGTAGGGATGAGGGTCTTTCCCCCCTTCAACCCTTGATATTGATACTTCTTCTTCTTCTTCTGACGAGATAAAACCTTTTTCACTTGATAATTTTCCTTCTCTTTGGTCTTCTTGGACACTTGAACTTATTTGTTTGGGCTCTTCTTGTATCAGGTTCTTATGTATTTCTTCCAATTTCGTCCATAACTCATAGACATTTTTATACTTCCCTACATCACTCAAGATATTAGTAGGCAAAATATTAACCAAAATATTGATTACCTTCTCATTGGCCCTTGCTTGTTCTTGTTGCTCCTTGGTCCAATACCTAGGTCGGAGCTTCTTTCCATGCATGTCCTTAGGGGTCTCGAGTGGCTCTTCTATCACCATTACACACTCCCAATCCATGCCGAGCCACATCTTCATTCTAGCTTTCCAATAATCAAAATCTTCATGCTCGTATAGTGGTGGTGAGTTTATATCTTCCCCAAGTTTCTCTTCCATCATTCTTCTTCCTCTAGAGTGTGCTCCCTCGGTGGTTAGTCCGATCAAGAACGGTCCTTCGCTCTGATACCAACTGATAGATCGATCTGGCGTGCTAAAGGGGGGTGAATAGCACTTTTTCGGTTGTTTCTCTACAAAGTCGTTAGCGCAGCGGAAACAATAATATGTAAAGAAAAATAAGAACAATGCTAACAACCTGATTTTACTTGGTATCCATCCCGGACGGGTGACTAATCCAAGAATCCGTCGGTGGATCAACCCCCGGATAACCTCCGGCTAGATCTGTCGCTCCTTGTGGGTGGAGAAACATCGCCACAACACTTCGGACGCTATCTGATCACAAGAGACTACTAACTCACTTTACCCAAGCGAGTTTCGTCGAGAAAGATAGCAGTAAACTAGCCCCTTCAAATAGGGCTCGAATCTGAAACAGCCGCTACCAGTCGACTGCCAAAATGGCAGTCACCTAGTCCCACTCAGATTGGACCGTTACAACACAATGTTTGAATCTGCCGACCTGTTCCAGCCTATACCAGTCGACTGGGACACACCTAAGCTTAGGGTTTCACTCCCGAGTACAATTCTCTCCGTACTCAAACCCTCCCAGCTTAGCTCCTGAGTACAAGCACTCATACTCAAACCCTCACAACCCAGTTGACTCTTCACTAGCATTCTTGCCTTCACGTCCTCTTCATCTTCGGCCCTCGTCCCTCGGATGCGCACGCAAGCCTCCAGCTTGCCTCCATGCCACCCTTCACGTATGCCTCGAAGTCCACATCCCTCGGCTCACCATCCCTTCTATCCAACAGTTCCTCAGATGCGCGCACAAGCCTCCAGCTTGCCTCCATGCCATCCTTCACTTGAAGACATCAACCAAGTCCATGTGTACCAGTACACCTGCACGCTCATGTACACATATTAGTCCAGCACAAATCCTAACTTAACCATATTACCCACACATCAAAATATCATGATCCTCCATATCATCTCAAGGTCGATTGCCCCAACAGAATCTTTGTTCTAGACTTAGAATTAGTGTTGCAGAAGATATACAGAACGAAGAAAACAAACAACACAGCGCACGCAGGATTTTACTTGGTTCCCGACCCCCCAGGGTCAGTACATCCAAGGCCTAAGCACGGGAATGCGCGTCCACTAATGGTCTCCTTTCCAGACTTTTCGGAGGCGGAGAAACACATCTTACAGTGCAGATATTACAATAAAAAATATATGAAAAATAAGTGCTGAAAGTAAATCAAACCAACTGAAAAGAATCGAAGCCTTGGCCGATCTGGATCTCCGAAGTGTCGCACACTTCCTCCCGGAGTCTCCTTGGTCACAGAGCTTCATCGTTAGCGTGTTTCTTCTATTTGGAGTGCTCAGAATGATTCTGGAAGTTGTGTCCTGAGCCTTGGGATTGAAGCCCCTTTTATAGGCTTCATCAGGGGGCCTGTGATCATCGAGGCACCTCAATGGGCTTGGTCAAACCTTATCTCTGTGCCGAACTTGCCACAGCAGATAATCCCTTTGACCTGGGTGCCCTGGTTATCCAGGGCACCTCCATTAACCCAGGCGCCCCTATTGATGGGGGCGCCTGATTCCATTAGGGCGCCCCCATTGATGGGGGCACCTAGGGACCCCTTTTTCTAGCCTTTTGTCTGCTTTGTCTCCACTTTTGGGTACCTGCAAGATACATGAATACAAGGCAAATACACATACAATCTTAGCCTTAATGAGTTGGTTCTGACTTCAGATTTCCATGAAACCCTAGGTCGAACCGACGTAATTCCCACCCCCGGGAACGTGCCTTTGACCTACTCCTCTCAGGAGACGGTTGCCACCCAGTCCATTCGGGTGGACTTTAGCTTAGCTTTTGATACTCTCGGATCTCAAGACGTCTGACCCTCGACCCATCTCTACTTCTATCCTTAGTCATCACTCAGCTAAGTTGTTCAATCCCTCGGACCAAGACTTCGTGCCCAAACCCTAGGTCCAGGACTTCAGTGCCCAACCCTCAGCCAGGACTTCGTGCCCAATTCCTCGAACCAGGTCTTCGGTGCCCAACCCTCGGTTAGGACTTCGTGCCCAATTCCTCGAACAAGGTCTTCATGCCTAGTCCACGATCAGGACTTCTTGCCCATCTTCCGGTTAGGTCTTCGGTGCCTAGCCCTTTGCCAGGACTTCTTGCCTAGTCCTCGACCATGACTTCTTGCCCAGCCCTTTGCCAGGACTTCTTGCCTAGTGTACTTAGGACTTTCCTGCACACTTAGTAAGCCTTTCTTGACTTGCCCTTCCCTTGTTCAATGTATCACTGACTTAAGTATATTGTCAAACATTGAAACATTTAGAGGAGGACATCACTGTTGCATCTTGCACCAACAATCTCCCCCTTTTTGATGTTTGATAATATCTTAAGTTATATTGGATGAAAGGGCTAAACCTTGGGATAAAATAAAAAAAAATTTGAAAACCCATTTTTGATCTTTTGGGGAAAACTTCTAACTTCTGCTCACTCTCCCCCCTTTTTTGAAAAAATATTTTGATTTTTTGTTCCTTTGGTAAGAGAAAAAAAAATTTAAAAAAATTCTAACTTAAGTGCATCTCTCCCCCTTTGTCATACATCAAAAATCACCCAAAAAAAAAATACTTGCACCAACAATGAAAACATCTGGTTCTTTTTGAAAATCTAAATTTTTGAAGCATAGCAACAAGCTAGAAATATTTTGAACTTTTAGTATAATATGATAAATTTTAAACAGACACACTTATAAAAGATTATGCAATTAAAACATGTTATGCATTTTGCAAAAAAAAAATTTGTACTTTGAAAATATTGTGCACTTTACAAAAATATTAGTATTTTGAGAGATGTCTAGTACTTTTTGAAAAATGTAATATTTTTGGAAAACGTGTAACTTTTAAAAAGAATGTTATAATCTTTTTGAAAAATATACGTACTTGAAAAATATTAGGCATTTTTAAAAACATACTACTTGACTTGGTCTCTTTTCCAGTCTGACACAATCCTAGGAAACCTTGTTAACTACAAGGATATCTTCCTAAGTGTCCTGGAAATTTTTCCAAATTCAAATTGAAAAATATTATTTCAAATTGATTCTATTTTAAAAAAATAAATTTTTGAAAGTAATAATATTTTATGATAGTATTTGAAAGGAAATTATTTATGTTTTCAGAAGGATTTGAAAATACCGTGCATGAAAACATATCAACTTGAAATATTCAATAATTCTTTTAATTTGACCTCCCCCTAAACTTGACCCAGTCCTAGGAAGCTTGTTGACCACAAGTACTCTTCCTCTAAGTCCTTAGGGTTTGGTTTAGACCAAAAGAATTATCTAATAATTCCAAAAAGTAATTGTCAAAGATAATACTTGTTAGAAATAACTTCTTTTTGATTTAGACTCCCCCTAAATTTGACACATCCTTGGAGTCCTTATAGATCATTAAGAAGACCTCCTTTATGTCTTTAGAGTTTATCAAAATCAAATGAGACAGGCACAATTTTAGAATGTATTTTGAAATTTCGAAACATATTTTGAAATGAAGGTACTTTGTCAGACATAGTTTTCGAACAACATAAGTAATAGTATTTAAAGTACAGTTTTTGAAAGCCATTTTAAAAGATAGTGATTTTTCAAGGATAATTTTTAAAAGACATTTTAAAAGATAGTTATTTTTTTAGCACAATTTTTGAAAGAAAATTAAAAGAATAAACCACTCCCGTTGTACCCGACACCGTTTGACTCTATCTAAGTGCATTAAGGAACTTTAGTGTTGTCCTAGGAGGCTTGTGTCTAATTGTGTGAGTCAAACAATTTTTCAAAAAGATATAATTTTTGAAGACATATAATATATTGGCAATCAGACAAGCATGAAATTCATAAAAATATTATTATGTTAAAACACTATTTTGAAAATCTATTTTTAGAAAAATATTCTAAGAATTTTGAAAATAGTTTTGAAAAATATTCTTTAATTTATTAGTCCTTAACATCTCACCCATTTTAGATGTCTTAATACAGCAAGCATGGTTGCCTTATAGGTGTATGTGAGATGCTTGAATCATTTTTCTTAATTCATTGTTAAATCTAAGATTTAATTGAAACTTGTGTTAGATTCAAATTTATCAAATAGTAAAGTGAATTTGATTTTCGGTAATCGACTTCCAGGTCTTGACGAGGCACAAGGCCTTCTTTGGTCGTAGCCTTATTGGATCATCAACCCTTTCCTTGACAAAGCCTTTTATCGAAAATTTATTTTCAAATTACTTCTTGAAAAATTTTGGTCTAACTAGTTTAGGTCTTGGATCGATAGCTTCGGCTAGTTCCACCAGACTAAATAGACCAAGTAGAATATACTTGACCTTATTAGAAAGGCTTCCCTAACGTACTATCATCTCACCTCCACCTAATACTAGGTTGTTCAAGTTTCAACTATTCTTTTTCCTATAACCGTTCTAAATCATGCGAAAATTAAACATGAATGACATGACATAAATTTTAAAGAAATGACAAATGCAAGTTCATGGCATTAATGCATGATTCAAATAAGTCAAAATATTTAATTGAGTTTCTAAAGATGTATCAAATTCCCGATTTGATACATGTCTTGTGAATCCGCGAATATGCCAACCCACTTTGACATATTTAATTTTATTAAATTAATTGTTGCAGTTTGGAAAATATTTTATTTAATTCGAGTTTAAGTTACTTAAGAATTAATTGAATCTAAGTTAATTACGAATTAATTAAAGTTGAATTAAGAATTGAAGTTGGATTAATTAAGGATTAATTGAATTAAAATTCAGTAAGGATTAATTGAATTTGAAAATTAATTGAACTTTGAATTAATTAAAGATTTATTGAATTTTGAATTGTAACGCCCGCCCTTATATCTACTCTCGGGGCGGGGTTACGTACAATCAATCATATAATAATATTTTTTTTCTAACTTCTAGCATAAAATTAAAACAAACAATGCAAGGACTAAGGACTGAGCATGCTTGTTTAAAACTATCAAAGTTATTCTATAACATGATAAGTTTGTCAGTAATTCAACTCATAACATAATCAAGTATAAGAGACATCCAAGGGTAATCACTATCATGCAATATCAATCCTAGACACTAACACTCATTGTCAAGGAACATAAACATGAGCATAATAAAGTAGATATAAAAGTCTTTCTTTCCCGAGCCACCACCCCACACATCTTCAGCCTCCTGCCTCTTCCTTTAGTTTAACTGTTCCTTACCCTTATCTGCAGCATAAGATAACACATAAACTAGTAAGCACAAATGCTTAGTAAGGATCCTGTCCTACTCGCAAAATCCATACGAAAGAATACAACATATACACATAATAAATCATAAGCATGAGTTCATCAAAGCATACTAAACATCCAAGTTTCTAAGCATGCAGTATCAAGTACCTTAAGCATACTCTTCACATATAATAAATGTTTTCAATGAATGTTTTCAAAACAATTCCATAATGGTATTACTTAAAAATACATCCATATCATATTGGGCCCGGTTGTGTACCACATATCGCGCGTTACCTATTGCGCGTTCCCTAATGAATTGGGATAGCGAGCCACCAATTAATTAGAGCAGGACCCTTCCGTCCTACCGGAGCCATGACCATACGTTAACATGCACCCCGGATTTGTTTAACGACCCCTTTCCGAGTCGGGTACACAACTTACAAAGTAAAATACTTATCATGCTTTTACATATATGCTAAGGAGTACTCCATCCACTCTTAAGGGACACACCACTCTTCAAGGGTGCTCATGATCCCGTAGGGACACACCACACAACATAAGGGGTGCTCTTGATCCCATACTTAGTGGAGTATCCTTTCAAGCATTTTATCATACACATCACATGCAATTCATAAAGGGTGCCCCATGAGCTATAAACATGCTCATACATATTTCATATTTCAACCACTTAACATACTTTATATATGACAAGATTGGTCACATAAATCATATTCAATTCATAGGAAGTGGTAGCATGCTTCATGAGTTAACAAAGTTCTTCTTAACCCTAAACCTAAGGTTTTGGCCGAAAGTCAAGGGTAGAGGTAGCTTAGGTTTTTGACATCAAACATCCCATACAAATATCATATATATATACATCATGTATCATACTAAGCATAGCATACCTCATGGGATAATCAACTTTCACAAACCTAATATATCATGCCTTGGCCGAAAATCATGCTAGGGGAAAAACTATGTTTTTAAATCAAACATTCCATTTAAACATCACATGCATATACGTATCATTATCCCCAAACATAAGCATATCCTATAGGTATTTTAACCTTCACAAACCCTAACTTTAGGGTGTTGGCCGAATGGTGTAGGGTAGGGGAAATTAGGGTTTTTATTTTCTTTGAATCAACGTTCATACAAGCATTTACACAAACACCTCACATACATATCATGCCACTTATTAAACATAGATTACATCATAGGATAATTATGCAACCCTAAACCCTAATCCCTCTAGGGTTGGCCGAAACTTACACAAGGGTAAAACCCTAGTTTTTGAAAACCACAAAAGCAAAAGAATCATACACAACTATTACACTGCAGGCGAGGGGATACTTACATCCTTTCGCTTGAATTTCCCTTAGGGTACCCTTGGTTGAAGTTAGAGTGAGAGTTTCCTTACTAGCACTTCACTAGAACCTTTGGCCCTTGTAGAGGGCAAGATCCTTGGATGGGATCTTCTTCCTTCCAAATTCCCTAGGGTTAGAACCCTAGGGTTTACTTTTCGAAAATGAGAAGGGAGAAGAAGATGAATTTCGGTGGGGAGAGTGAGGAAGAAGAAGAGAGGAAGTTATTCCAACTTCTCCTTCTCTTATTTATACTTTTCTCATGAAGAGACATGTCTCTTCACTTCCCCAGCTTTAACAAGCATGTTTCTTATTCTCTCAACAAGTAACATGGCTTGGTGCAATGGTTATGACATGATTAGTGCAACAAGAAGGTTCAAGGTTCAATTCTTGCTTCCTCCTTTCTATATCTTCTTTTTATTACATTTTGCACTAATCCATATCAAAGCCCATTAAACCAAGCCCATCATAACATTACATAATAATAATGTTTCATGAATTCATAATATTTCATATGGGAAAATTTTGGGGTGTTACAATCCTCCATACCTTATAAAAAGTTCGTCCCGAACTTTAAAATAATTCCGGATACTTTAATCGTATTGCCTCCTCTCGTTCCCATGTGGCTTCTTCGAATTGTTCGTTCTGCCACAGAACCTTTACTAAGGGTACTTCCTTATTCCTTAGCTTTTTGACTTCCCGGTCTAGGATCTGAATAGGTCGGCGTTCGGAACTTAGGTTCTCTTGATCTTGTACTGGTTGGGGCTCTATCATCTGATTCACATCAGAGGTACATTTCCTGAGCATTGATACATGGAAGACATTGTGGATAGCCGACATTTCTGGCGGTAACTCCAGTTCGTAGGCCACTTTGCCTATCCGTCTCAGAATCTGATACGGTCCCACATATCTCGGACTCAGCTTCCCTTTCTTCCCGAATCTCATCACCCCTTTCACAGGGGCTACTTTCAGGAATACTGAATCCCCAACCTCAAACTCTAGTGGTCTGCGTCGCTTATCAGCGTAGCTTTTCTGCCGACTCTGAGCAGTCTCTATTCTCTGGCGAATATTCTTTATAGCCTGAGTGGTTTCATCTATAATATCCGTCTGGAGTCCCATCTCCTTCTTTTCACCACTCTCAAGCCAGCATATAGGAGATCTGCATTTCCTTCCGTATAGTGCTTCATATGGTGCCATCCCGATAGTAGCCTGATAACTGTTGTTATAAGCAAACTCTGCCAGGCTCAGGTATCGACACCAGCTTCCCTTGAAATCCAAGGCACAAGCTCGCAACATATCTTCTAATATCTGGTTTACTCTTTCAGTCTGCCCGTCAGTCTGGGGGTGAAAGGCAGTACTGAATTTCAGCTTCATGCCAAGAGCCTTCTGCACGTGTCCCCAAAAATCTGAAGTAAATCGACCATCCCTATCAGAGATAATGGTCTTGGGAACCCCGTGCAGTCGGATAATTTCCTTAACGTACAGTTGAGCCAACTGCTCCACTGAGTAGGTCATCCTAATAGCCAGAAAATGGGCAGACTTGGTGAGTCTGTCCACAATAACCCATATACCATCATATCCATTCGTCGTTCTAGGCAGCCCAGAGATGAAATCCATGGAGATGTCTTCCCATTTCCACTCGGGGATAGACAGGGGTTGCAAAACTCCTCCAGGCCTCTGGTGTTCTGCTTTGACCCTCTGGCAAGTCAAACACATACTGATATAGTGGGCTACATCTCGCTTCATACCGGACCACCAAAACTTGCTCCTCAGATCTTGATACATCTTGGTAGACCCAGGATGCATCGCATAAGGTGTTCCGTGAGCTTCCTCAAGGATTCTTGTCCGTAAGTCAGAGTCGTCGGGAACACATAATCGATCCCGAAGATATAAGACTCCGCTGTCCGAAATCCGAAATCCATCATCCTTGCCTTCGAGAACCTCTTGCTTGATTCTCTGAAGACTCGGATCATGATTCTGCTTTTCCAGAATATCGCCGAACAATGTCGGCGCAATCATCAGGGTGGATAGTTGTCCTGATATGATTTCAATCCTGTAATTCATAATTTCTTCCCCTAGGGGTTTTGATAAAGCTGATAAAGATATTAGGGCAGCACATGATTTTCTACTGAGAGCATCGGCTATCTTGTTGGCTTTTCCCGGATGATACAGGATCTCACAGTCATAATCCTTGACCAATTCCAGCCATCTGCGCTGTCTCATATTCAGATCTTTCTGGGTGAAGAAATATCGCAGACTCTGGTGATCTATATAAACTTTACACTGGGTTCCATATAGATAGTGCCTCCATATTTTCAGTGCAAAGACCATCGCTGCTAACTCTAAGTCATGGGTAGGGTAGTTTCTTTCATGTTCCTTCAGTTTCCTAGAGGCATAGGCAATTACCTTCCCATTTTGCATAAGCACAGCTCCGAGTCCAAGTTTGGATGCGTCGCTGTACATATCGAAACCCATATCGCTCTCTGGAAGAGTCAATATTGGAGCGCTAGTCAGCCTCCTTTTCAGTTCAGTAAAGCTCTTCTCACATTCCTCGGTCCATACATATTTCTTGTCTTTCTTTGTAAGAGCTGTCATAGGAGCTGCAATCCGAGAGAAATTCTCTACGAATTTTTTGTAATAGCCTGCTAGCCCGAGGAAACTTCTGATTTCACTGGCATTCTTGGGTCTGGTCCAGTTACTCACAGCTTCAATTTTAATTGGGTCCACCATTACTCCTTCCTTGGAGATAACATGTCCCAAGAATGATACTTGATCGAGCTAGAACTCGCATTTGGAAAATTTAGCATACAGTTGTTCCTTCCGAAGAATCTGTAGTACTATACTCAGGTGCTCAGCATGTTCTTCGGGAGTTCTCAAATATATAAGGATATCGTCGATAAAGACGATCACAAATCTGTCGAGGAATGCCGAGAATACCCGATTCATTAAGTCCATAAACATAGCTGGCGCATTGGTAACTCCAAATGGCATAACTACGAACTCATAATGTCCGTATCTGGTTCGGAAAGCCGTCTTTGGTATATCCTCCTTTTTCACCCTGACTTGGTGATAACTAGATCTCAGGTCAATCTTAGAGAAAACCGTGGCTCCCTTCAGTTGATCGAACAGGTCATCTATCCTGGGTAGAGGGTACCTGTTCTTGATAGTCACGTTGTTCAGCGCCCGATAGTCGATACACATTCGCATCGACCCATCCTTCTTTTTCATGAACAGTACGGGAGCTCCCCAGGGAGAATGACTAGGGCGGATGAGTCCCTTGTCAAGCAGCTCCTGTAATTGTCCCTGTAATTCTTTTAATTCTGTCGGCGCCATACGGTATGGTGCTTTAGAAATGGGGTTAGTACCAGGAATCAATTAAATTCCAAATTCTATATCCCTTTCAGGTGCTAACCCTGGTAGGTGATAAGTGTCATTTTGTTGATCATTTCATATGCTTAAATCCATATTTGACCCATATTTTACTTGTATAATTGTGGATTTACTCTAAGTTCTAGGATTTATACTCTTTTTGGACTTAATTGTAAATTTTGATATTTTCGAGTTGTTTTGTCACTTAATTTTTGATCTACTCTTGTAGGCTTGGAAGGATCATGACCTAGGTTATGATGGGTCAAAGTTGAGTCAAAAGTGGACTAGATCAAGTGATCAAGGATTGACTCATTTGGACCGTCCGATGCAAGAATGGTTAGATCTTGACCATCTGAGAATTTCTGATCAATCCGAGCTGGGGTTAAGTCTAATCGAGCGATCAGATCAAGATCTGAGAGTTTCAGCCCAATCGGAGATCATCTAGCCGTTGGATCACGATCAGAGTGATCTAGACCATCCATTTCAAACATCAGCTTGATCTGAGCCATCCGCTATAGATCTCGCAGATCCGAGCTACCACGAGGATGATCCTGACCTCTGATCAAGATTTGGAAATTTTGAATCAAATCGGACAAGGATCCACCGTTGGATGAAGCGGAATCGATCTGGGTCGTCCACTGCTTTAACTACTTAAACTACTCCTC
Source organism: Boesenbergia rotunda (assembly GCA_024364735.1). Classification (NCBI taxonomy): domain Eukaryota; kingdom Viridiplantae; phylum Streptophyta; class Magnoliopsida; order Zingiberales; family Zingiberaceae; genus Boesenbergia; species Boesenbergia rotunda. Next base: position 130,703 of record JAGFNQ010003750.1, read on the forward strand.
TGTTCAGATCTGAGGATCGCGTCTTCTTCGCCAGTTCATAGCTGTTTCCTTGTTCTTCACTTGTTCTTCGTTTTTCTACAAGTTTTCTGAATCAGAGGGCGTGATCACATCGTTTTCGATCCTTGATCCAGATCCAGATAGTTGGGAAGCTCTTTCCGTGAGAAATCCAGCTCAGATTCGATCAAAAACAGAGATGGTTGAGGGTTTCGTCAGATCTGTGAATTGATCGCCTTGGTTTCGTTTTGCGCCACTTCACATCCATCTGAGCTAGTCTGAGGGTTCTCGGCTGAGCTCTGATCATCTTCAAATCGTCATTTCCATCCTACATGATCAAATCAAGGAGATTGGTTGCTGATTTCTGCTTTGAGCAGAGATTGGTTGGATCACTTCACAGAGCTTGATTCCCAGCAATTTGTGGAGCTTAGGGGTTCGAAGCTCAATCTTGTGTGACGGCAAGAAGATCTAGAGCTAAGGGGAGAGATCGGTGTTTAGTTTTTATCGCATTTCCTTTTTGTTTTAGCTGTAATTTCAATTCTGCTCTTAATCTTGTTTCTGCACTTGTATCAGCTGTGTTTCTTTCAGTTTCTAAATTGCTTTTCCTTAATTAGGTTTCATTCTGCAAGTAGATTAGTTAGTAAGCTTGTTTAGTGAACAATAGGTTTAAATTTCAGTTCAATTTTGAATTCTTTGTTTGCGTATCAGTATGCAGCAAGTGTATCAATTTAATTTCTGCTAATCAGTTGCTTTAATCTCAATTTCAATGCTGCAATTATTTCAGTGCTTATGTGCTGAGATTTGTATCTAGTATACATTAGTTCGTCTAAAACAAATCTGCTCTATTGTATTGAATTAAGTTCTTTCATTCATTTCTGCAATTTTCCTTTCAGAATTCTGAATTCTTGTTTCCATTACTGCTTTTGCTTTAATTTCTGCAAAGTGCTTTTGCCTTAGACATTTCTGAATGAATCTGTAATTTTGAATCTGCATTCTCCTTTCAAACTTGCGTATCAGTTCACCCCTAGCTTACCTTCTCAACCTGAGTTGATTTTGTTTGTTTTCATTTGCCTTGATTTAATTCTGCATTCATGTTTTTGATCTATTAAGCTCTGCATTGCATTTCTGTGAGCAATTGAATCTGAATTTTTGAATTCGAAATGTTTGTTTCATAATCCATTGCTTATCATCAGTTGTTTCATATTAGTTGTAGTGTTTCTCTTCTTGTATCAAGTTGCAATTCAAAACTGCATCTAGGGTCAGTTCTTGGCACAAGATTTCCTTTCTTTTTGGTATCAAGTTTAGTTATTGAATTTTTTCATTTCAATTCTGCCATCAGCTCTTTCTTATACTGCTGCAGTCAATTTCGAATTTGAATTCTCCCTTCATGCATTTCGTTTCATTAATAGCCTTGTCTTCCAAGTGATGTATCAAGTTTTCTAGGTTGTTCTACATCATTTCTAGGTTGTTTTACATCATGTATCAAGTTTTCATGTCTTTCTATTGCATTTTCTTGTCTATTCGAATCCAAACCCTAAATCTTATTTGAAACCCAAAAACATTAACGACACATAAACGCGAGCTCGAATCACACAACTTGAACTAGCCCTTGGAAAAATACGACCTGTGGCCCCTTTACTACGCTCTTCTTCATTGATTGCAAAAAGGGTTTCCAGCACTTTATAAATTCTAAATTCTGACGGATCCACACATTTCGTGACAACTTTAATTAGCTAAATTGGGTCCATCAAATTTTTGGCGCCGTTGCCGAGGAAGCAACTAGTTGATTTGTTTGATTTTTGCTTGTATGCTTTTTGACATATCATTGGGTTCTATTTCTTGTGCTTTATTCTTTTGTATACGGTTGCTGCTATTTTTGTTGTTGTTGTGTGACAGGGCTATAAAATCCAAATGTTTTCATCAGAGGACTATACAAAGCTCAAAGATGCACTGGTGGGGTTAAAAAATGTGTGTAAGGTGTTGGAATATCAACAAAAACATAAAGCTCAGTCATCTACTTATCCACGACCGATTCAGTCTACATTTCAGCCACCTCAGCCACAATTTCAGCCTTTCCAGCAATTTCAGCAATCAAATCAAGATTTTCAACAGCCCTATTCAAATTTTCAGCAACCAAATCAGTTTTTTCAGCCACAAGATCAACCATCATTTCAAAACTTTCAACCAAATCAGAATTTTCAGCAGCCAATCCAATCTTTCAACCAACAATTTCAGCCCTATGATCAGAGTTTTCAGAATCATAATTTTCAACAATTTCCACCAAGTTGTGAACCAAGTTTTCAGCAGTTTAATCAGCCCATTCAACCATTTGAGCAGCCCCAGCAGCTCCAATTTCAGAATGCATCGCCTACTCTTGACATTCAGCAACCATATTTAACATTTCAAGAACAACAAGTTGTTGAATCTGCTCTTAAAAATATTCAGGGACGCCTTGGAGAATTGCAAGATCAATGGAATCAGATAAAAGCCCAAGAATCAGAACAATTATCTTCTCAAGCTACTTTTAATTCTGAGGGGTATGATGGTGATTTAACTTTGGGGAATGAAATGGCTGCGTCAAGTTTAAACACTCCAAATGTTCAAGGTGACCCTAGTGCAGGGAAAAATCTTTCTTTAATGGATCTTGCAATTTTGGAAGAAGAAGAAGAAGTCATCAAAATCAGGAAACCTACAGCAGGCATCCCTCAGGAGATTCCTGTTAAAAATTCATTTCCAAATTTTTCAGCTCCAGAAGAAGAAACTGAAGCTCCACAGGACCATTCTAGACTTTTATTTTGTGATGGTAGTGTTATTGCTGGTCCTAATTTTTCTGATATTGTGGTTGCAGATATTATAGGAGAAGCATGCATAGGAGATGATTCCATAGGTGTAGGGGATTGCACTGAGCCCCAGGGACCACCATTGACTGGTACAGTAGACGATTCAGAGGAACAATATGAAAGTGTAGGGACTTGCATGGTGGAAGCAAGAACCCAAGAATCACTTGCTTCAGTTGAATGTCCACCAGAGCTTGAGGCTGAAGAGGAGCATGTACTTGACCAGGAGGAGGTCATGGATACATCTACTCTTGTAGAACCTCCAGGTATTCTCCAGCACGCTCAGGTAAGTATTTCTCCTCTTTGTTCAGAAAAATCCAGCGAGGTACCTAGTGCTGAGTTTATTGGTTATGATGAATTTATTGATATACCTTGTGTAGAAATTGCTTGTGCAAATCCAATAGAGGTACCAAAAATTGATTTCATGGGTTGTAATGCATTACTTGATACATCTCTTGTAGATATTGGTTGTGAACAAATTTTAGAGGAACCTATAATTGATATTGTTTGTTATGATGATATTCTTGATACATACTATACTGATAGTGAAAAATTTATAGAAGAGCCTGAAATTGAAGTTGTTTATTGTGATGAATCTCTTGTTATTTCTTATGCCGAAATTGAGTGTGAAATACTTATGGAGGTACCTGAGATTGATTTGATTGGCTGTGAAACTTTTCTTGATATACCTTTGATGGATTTTGATTGTGAAAAATTTTTAGAAGAACCTGAAATTGAAGTTTTTTATTGTGAAGAATCTCTTGTTATTTCTTATGCTGAAATTGAGTGTGAAAAACTTATGGAGGTACCAGAGATTGATTTTATTGACTGTGAAACTTTTCTTGATATATCTTATGTAGAAACTGCTTGTGAAATATTTACTGAGGTACCCAAAATTGATTTTATTGGATGTGATGTATTTTTGGATACATTTTATGTAAAGATTGATGATATTGCACTTCTTTCTTACCCTGCACGCTTGAGGGAGGTCTTACATGGTTTTGCAGGATCCAGAAGACTATTGGAATGGGTACTCCACCTAAACAGTCTCCGACCTCCTGGAAGATTTTCCAAAAAGAATAAAGAGGGAGGAGATGATCTTGCTTTGACTTATAACACTCCACCTCTGAAGTGGCTATTGTACTTAAATCACCTTCGGCCACCTGAATAGTTTATTGCAAAGTTTAAGTGTGGGGGAGTCATGCAAAATAAAATTGAGCAAATGAAGGAAATATTTTCAGCTACTCCTACTCCTCCACTACCAAGATGGAGATTATTCCTAGATAGACTCCGACCGCCAGAAATAAAAGGGAGTTTACTTTTTCTTGCATTTTCTTTCATTGCCTTTTTCATCATTATGCTTGCTAGAAGTAGAATTTTCTTTTGAAATGAATTCTTGCTAATAAATGCATGAGTAGAGTAGAAGAATAAATAATAGACATTGTAAATGCCATTTTATGTCTTTTAGGAATTTTTTCTTCATGAGTAGAAATAAATGTATCCCTTTAGGTTATCTTCATAGCAATTAGAGTCTTTTGAAAACAAATTAAATTTGGTTGTTAAAACTTTAGATTTGAACTCATGGATGAAATCTTGGATGTTTGAGTACTACTTGGCCATGGATTCTTGATTGAGGACTTGAGATGAATTATTTGTACCTAGTGAGGATTAGCCCTATTTTTTGTGACACATACATGTGATTGTACTCTAGAACTTGCTTAGGTTCTTTCAAAATCATAGTTCAATGATTAGATCACATCTATAGAAGCTAATAAATTTGTTTACCTTTCCATGTCAATTTTTGGCAATAATCATGTTCATTCTATTTTCTTTCCTTATTTCCATTTCCTAACCATGCTTTCTAGGGACTTGTTTGTTTGGAGATGTTCTTTGATGTTATTTTGCCCGAGACGGACAAAAGATTAAGTGTGGGGGAGTGGAGTGGCTAGTGTGATGGAAACATTTGAAAAAAAAAAAAGAAAAAAATTTTCATGTGCCAAGTGGAGTTGAGTTGGGTATCAAGATCAAGCAAGAAGAAGAGGTTAAAGATGGAACAAATTGAGGCATCTAGATTCTTGTTCATTATTTGAAAAACCAAGGAAAACAAATGGCATACAATGAAAAAAAAAATATGCATTAAAGAGAAGAAAATGGCACACAAATGAAGAGTGTTGTATCAAACTTGCCTTGGAGCATGTTTCGGCCATTAAGATAGAGGATGAATTGCATGTGAAACCAATGCAGAAATTGTGTGCCAAGTTGAATTCAGTGAAGAAGAAAGGAAAAAAAAAACTGAGCCAAGTGGAAAGAAATGAAAAAAAAACACAAGGAAGTAAGTAATTGCTCCATTACTAGTGATGCTAACTGCTGAATTAGAACCAGAAAATTTCAAGGATGAAGAGCTTGAAGGTTCGGAAATCTGAAATGAATTGCTTGGGAGTTAGAATTTGGAAAAAAAATTGTAAGTGGAAGAACTTGTGCCAACTTGAAGTGATGGGTATCAAAAGAGAGTTGCAAGAATTAGCAAAGGCTACATGTGGAGCAGCAAAATTCTGTCTCTGATTGCTATCTGATGTCACGAACTCCCTGATAGGAATGCTGATCCGAAGGAGTTCATTAGCAGATTGAAAAGAAAAAAAACAGAAAAACAGTTTGGAAAAGAGAAAAAAACAAACAAAGCAGAATTTTGAGTTTGGTTTCACTTGAGGGCTCTAAATCTGGGAGAAGTTTGGAAGCTACTGGTTTTGAGAAATCAAACATGAATAAAAAGAAGCTGCAACTGAAATAAAAAAGCTAGCAGCTGAAAAAAAAAACAGAAAAAACAGTTGGAAAAACAAAGAAACAAAGGAACAAGTTGGTACACCATTGAAGTTTCGGCACCAAGAATTAGTGAAGATACTCTCATCCAAATTGAAGATCTGATCCATTACATTCTGATTTCAGTAGAGGAAAGAAAGAAAGAAAAAAAAAATCAGAAAAGAAAAGAGGAAACAAAAATGGCACACTAGAGGAGAAATTGGCACAAAGGAGTTGAGGAACTCTTTTCATCAAAATTTTAGAAAGGCATTGCAAAGATTCACTCTACCACACTTTGGATTCATTATATGGACTGAAAGGAGGGCAAAATGCATCAAGAATATCCTTGGACATCCAAGTCTTCCACTCATTCAAATTTGCTATTAACTTGGTTTTTATTTCATCTCTACCATTTCATATTTCTTTCACTTTTGAATACACTTTTATAGATGTTGATGCTATTCATGAATAATGGTAGAGAGTAGATAATAAGCAAGCCTATGGAAGTGCAAGAAGCATGTGTGTATGAGTGAGCTCCATTTTCATCATGTACTTAGCACTTAGGAAGAAGCTACCAAAAGTTTCCCTTGAGAGGTTTAGTGAGTGAATTCATCTCAATGAATCATGAAGGTTGAATTGCTAAGTTATTGATTTAAGGACAAGATACTAGTCTATAGAGCTTAGATTTTTGAGAATTAACAACCCTAGGTAATTTCTTTTCAATTGCTTCTACTTATGTTTGGAAATAAACTAGGGGATACATATTTTATACTTTTCGCGAGACGCTCAAGCCTAAGTATGGGGGAGTTGATAAGTGTCATTTTGTTGATCATTTCATATGCTTAAATCCGTATTTGACCCATATTTTACTTGTATAATTGTGGATTTACTCTAGGTTCTAGGATTTATACTCTTTTTGGACTTAATTGCAAATTTTGATATTTTTGAGTTGTTTTGTCACTTAATTTTTGATCTACTCTTGTAGGCTTGGAAGGATCATGACCTAGGTTATGTTGGGTCAAAGTTGAGTCAAAAGTGGACTAGATCAAGTGATCAAGGATTGACTCATTTGGACCGTCCGATGCAAGAATGGTTAGATCTTGACCATCTGAGAATTTCTGATCAATCCGAGCTGGGGTTAAGTATAATCGAGCGATCAGATCAAGATCTGAGAGTTTCAGCCCAATCGGAGATCATCTAGCCGTTGGATCACGATCAGAGTGATCTAGACCATCCATTTCAAACATCAGCTTGATCTGAGCCATCCGCTATAGATCTCGCAGATCCGAGCTACCACGAGGATGATCCTGACCTCTGATCAAGATTTGGAAATTTTGAATCAAATCGGACAAGGATCCACCGTTGGATGAAGCGGAATCGATCTGGGACGTCCACTGCTTTAACTACTTAAACTACTCCTCTGTTCAGATCTGAGGATCGCGTCTTCTTCGCCAGTTCGTAGCTGTTTCCTTGTTCTTCACTTGTTCTTCGTTTTTCTGCAAGTTTTCTGAATCAGAGGGCGTGATCACATCGTTTTCGATCCTTGATCCAGATCCAGATAGTTGGGAAGCTCTTTCCGTGAGAAATCCAGCTCAGATTCGATCAAAAACAGAGATGGTTGAGGGTTTCGTCAGATCTGTGAATTGATCGCCTTGGTTTCGTTTTGCGCCACTTCACATCCATCTGAGCTAGTCTGAGGGTTCTCGGCTGAGCTCTGATCATCTTCAAATCGTCATTTCCATCCTACATGATCAAATCAAGGAGATCGGTTGCTGATTTCGGCTTTGAGAAGAATTTGGTTGGATCACTTCACAGAGCTTGATTCCCAGCAATTTGTGGAGCTTAGGGGTTCGAAGCTCAATCTTGTGTGACGGCAAGAAGATCTGGAGCTAAGGGGGAGATCGGTGTTTAGTTTTTATCGCATTTCCTTTTTGTTTTAGCTGTAATTTCAATTCTGCTCTTAATCTTGTTTCTGCACTTGTATCAGCTGTGTTTCTTTCAGTTTCTAAATTGCTTTTCCTTAATTAGGTTTCATTCTGCAAGTAGATTAGTTAGTAAGCTTGTTTAGTGAACAATAGGTTTAAATTTCAGTTCAATTTTGAATTCTTTGTTTGCGTATCAGTATGCAGCAAGTGTATCAATTTAATTTCTGCTAATCAGTTGCTTTAATCTCAATTTCAATGCTGCAATTGTTTCAGTGCTTATGTGCTGAGATTTGTATCTAGTATACATTAGTTCGTCTAAAACAAATCTGCTCTATTGTATTGAATTAAGTTCTTTCTTTCATTTCTGCAATTTTCCTTTCAGAATTCTGAATTCTTGTTTCCATTACTGCTTTTGCTTTAATTTCTGCAAAGTGCTTTTGCCTTAGACATTTCTGAATGAATCTGTAATTTTGAATCTGCATTCTCCTTTCAAACTTGCGTATCAGTTCACTCCTAGCTTACCTTCTCAACCTGAGTTGATTTTGTTTGTTTTCATTTGCCTTGATTTAATTCTGCATTCATGTTTTTGATCTATTAAGCTCTGCATTGCATTTCTGTGAGCAATTGAATCTGAATTTTTGAATTCGAAATGTTTGTTTCATAATCCATTGCTTATCATCAGTTGTTTCATATTAGTTGTAGTGTTTCTCTTCTTGTATCAAGTTGCAATTCAAAACTACATCTAGGGTCAGTTCTTGGCACAAGATTTCCTTTCTTTTTGGTATCAAGTTTAGTTATTGAATTTTTGCATTTCAATTCTGCCATCAGCTCTTTCTTATACTGCTGCAGTCAATTTCGAATTTGAATTCTCCCTTCATGCATTTCGTTTCATTAATAGCCTTGTCTTCCAAGTGATGTATCAAGTTTTCTAGGTTGTTCTACATCATTTCTAGGTTGTTTTACATCATGTATCAAGTTTTCATGTCTTTCTATTGCATTTTCTTGTCTATTCGAATCCAAACCCTAAATCTTATTTGAAACCCAAAAATATTAACGACACATAAACGCGAGCTCGAATCACACAACTTGAACTAGCCCTTGGAAAAATACGACCTGTGGCCCCTTTACTACGCTCTTCTTCTTTGATTGCAAAAAGGGTTTCCAGCACTTTATAAATTCTAAATTCTGACGGATCCACACATTTCGTGACAACTTTAATTAGCTAAATTGGGTCCATCAGTAGGTCATCGGGAAATACCTCTGGGTAATTGCATACGACTTTGACGTCTTCTAGCTTCGGGCCCTCTGTAGGACTGGTATCAACCACATGAGCTAGAAACCTAGAGCATCCATTTTCTAACATCTTCCTTGCTTTCAGAGCCGATAAGAATTTGCTTGTCCTCTTCTTCGGCTCTCCGATAAATTCAAATAGAATTCCCACCTCAAGTCGGAAGATAACCTTTCGTTTACGGCACTCGATAGAGGCGCCGTATTTGTTTAAGAAATCCATGCCCAATATCCCATCATAATCTGGCATATCAAGCACTATCAGGTCGCAGTAGAGTTCCCTATCTGCGATTCTGATTGGTGCGGCACGTAGCATTTGGGTAGAGGGCATCACCTCACCCGAGGGCAGTGTTGTCAAAAACTTACAGTCTAAATCTTGCAGTGACATATCATTTCTTTTGGCATATTGCAAGGATTGGACCCCTAGACCTCTTCGATGTAACACTAGAGCACTAACCAGCTGTTCTATACCACTTCTTTTTTTTTTATAATCTCTGTTCTTTTCTAGCTTTGACCCGTTCCCACCACATCCTAGCGTCGCCAGTGAGGCAGAACGAAACATATTTAATTTTCTCATGCTCGGCCAGTCTACTAATTCCACTGTGCTCTCAACTGTCTTGAGCCAAGCCTGGGTGTCCCAGGGCTCGCAGGCGCCGGAGAACTTTTTCGGCTTCAGTCTCTGCCACTGAATCAGATAGGCCTCCTGTCGGACTCCTCGGACCGGAGTGTCTGGGGGTGCCTGTGCAGTTGGAGGCTCAGTAGGCATCACATTCTGACTTCCCTGCGGGGTTGCAGTATTCCCCTGCTGGGTCATCAGAGTGTTTATTATCTGCTGTTGTTCAGTGACCTGACGCTGCAGAACTGTGATCACTTGCATTATATTAGGTGAGGGTGCTGTCTCATTACCCCGATTGCTACGTCCACTAGCCATATCTATCATACCGGTGATAAATAACCTAACATAAGGATTAATACTACTTTCACTTGTTATGCAAGCATAATTCATCTCTATATAATCATTACTGTACATGAAATAAAGTAAAGCGGGGTTAGGATCTCTTACTTGGAAGCGGCAGGATGAAGCTTGATGTGTGGGTGGTGGAGGGGAAATCTGCTCTGATACCAACTTGTAACGTCCGCCCTTATATCTACTCTCGGGGCGGGGTTACGTACAATCAATCATATAATAATATTTTTTTCTAACTTCTAGCATAAAATTAAAACAAACAATGCAAGGACTAAAGACTGAGCATGCTTGTTTAAAACTATCAAAGTTATTCTATAACATGATAAGTTCGCCAGTAATTCAACTCATAACATAATCAAGTATAAGAAACATCCAAGGGTAATCACTATCATGCAATATCAATCCTAGACACTAACACTCATTGTCAAGGAACATAAACATGAGCATAATAAAGTAGATATAAAAGTCTTTCTTTCCCGAGCCACCACCCCACACATCATCAGCCTCCTGCCTCTTCCTTTAGTTTAAGTGTTCCTTACCCTTATCTGCAGCATAAGATAACACATAAACTAGTAAGCACAAATGCTTAGTAAGGATCCTGTCCTACTCGCAAAATCCATACGAAAGAATACAACATGTACACATAATAAATCATAAGCATGAGTTCATCAAAGCATACTAAACATCCAAGTTTCTAAGCATGCAGTATCAAGTACCTTAAGCATACTCTTCACATATAATAAATGTTTTCAATGAATGTTTTCAAAACAATTCCATAATGGTATTACTTAAAAATACATCCATATCATATTGGGCCCGGTTGTGTACCACATATCGCGCGTTACCTATTGCGCGTTCCCTAATGAATTGGGATAGCGAGCCACCAATTAATTAGAGCAGGACCCTTCCGTCCTACCGGAGCCATGACCTTACGTTAACATGCACCCCGGATTTGTTTAACGACCCCCTTCCGAGTCGGGTACACAACTTACAAAGTAAAATATTTATCATGCTTTTACATATATGCTAAGGAGTACTCCATCCACTCTTAAGGGACACACCACTCTTCAAGGGTGCTCATGATCCCGTAGGGACACACCACACAACATAAGGGGTGCTCTTGATCCCATACTTAGTGGAGTATCCTTTCAAGCATTTTATCATACACATCACATGCAATTCATAAAGGGTGCCCCATGGGCTATAAACATGCTCATACATATTTCATATTTCAACCACTTAACATACTTTATATATGACAAGATTGGTCACATAAATCATATTCAATTCATAGGAAGTGGTAGCATGCTTCATGAGTTAACAAAGTTCTTCTTAACCCTAAACCTAAGGTTTTGGCCGAAAGTCAAGGGTAGAGGTAGCTTAGGTTTTTGACATCAAACATCCCATACAAATATCATATATATACATCATGTATCATACTAAGCATAGCATACCTCATGGGATAATCAACTTTCACAAACCTAATATATCATGCTTTGGCCGAAAATCATGCTAGGGGAAAAACTAAGTTTTTAAATCAAACATTCCATTTAAACATCACATGCATATACGCATCATTATCCCCAAACATAAGCATATCCTATAGGTATTTTAACCTTCACAAACCCTAACTTTAGGGTGTTGGCCGAATGGTGTAGGGTAGGGGAAATTAAGGTTTTTATTTTCTTTGAATCAACGTTCATACAAGCATTTACACAAACACCTCACATACATATCATGCCACTTATTAAACATAGATTACATCATAGGATAATTATGCAACCCTAAACCCTAATCCCTCTAGGGTTGGCCGAAACTTACACAAGGGTAAAACCCTAGTTTTTGAAAACCACAAAAGCAAAAGAATCATACACAACTATTATACTGCAGGCGAGGAGATACTTACATCCTTTCGCTTGAATTTCTCTTAGGGTACCCTTGGTTGAAGTTAGAGTGACAGTTTCCTTATTAGCACTTCACTAGAACCTTTGGCCCTTGTAGAGGGCAAGATCCTTGGATGGGATCTTCTTCCTTCCAAATTCCCTAGGGTTAGAACCCTAGGGTTTACTTTTCGAAAATGAGAAGGGAGAAGAAGATGAATTTCGGTGGGGAGAGTGAGGAAGAAGAAGAGAGGAAGTTATTCCAACTTCTCCTTCTCTTATTTATACTTTTCTCATGAAGAGACATGTCTCTTCACTTCCCCAGCTTTAACAAGCATGTTTCTTATTCTCTCAACAAGTAACATGGCTTGGTGCAATGGTTATGACATGATTAGTGCAACTAGGAGGTTCAAGGTTTAATCCTTGCTTCCTCCTTTCTATATCTTCTTTTTATTACATTTTGCACTAATCCATATCAAAGCCCATTAAACCAAGCCCATCATAACATTACATAATAATAATGTTTCATGAATTCATAATATTTCATATGGGAAAATTTTGGGGTGTTACATGAATTAATTAAAGATTAATTGAATTTGAATTAATTAATGATTAATTGAATTTTGAATTAATTAAAGATTAATTGAATTTGAATTAATTAATGATTAATTGACTTTTGAATTAATTAAAGATTAATTGAATTAATTAATAATTAATTTGAGTTTGAATTAATTAAGGATTATTTGAATTAATTAAGAATTAATTTGAGTTTGAATTAATTAAGGATTAATTGAATTAATTAAGAATTAATTTGAGTTTTAATTTGTTAATGATTAATTGAATTAATTAATTTGAGTTTGAATTAGTTAAGGATTAATTGAATTAATTAACAATTAATTTGAGTTTGAATTAATTAAGGATTAATTGAATTAATTAATTTGAGTTCGAATTAATTAAGGATTAATTGGATTAATTAAGAATTAATTTGAGTTTGAATTAATTAAGGATTAATTGAATTAATTAATTTGAGTTTGAATTAATTAAGGATTAATTGAATTAATTAATAATTAATTTGAGTTTGAATTAATTAAGAATTAATTGAATTAAGTAATTTGAGTTTGAATTAATTAAGGATTAATTGAATTAATTAAGAATTAATTTGAGTTTGAATTAATTAAGGATTAATTGAATTAATTAATTTGAGTTTGAATTAATTAAGGATTAATTGAATTAATTAATTTGAGTTTGAATTAATTAAGGATTAATTGAATTAATTAAGAATCAATTAAAACTTGAATAATTAAGGTTGAAATGATTAATTAATAGTTGTGGGTTTAAGTTCATAATTTTTATTATTTCGAAAATTTCTAACTCATCCACTATTTCTTCTTTATTTATCTTTTTAAGTTTTTCTAATAATTCTGATGTATTTGAATCTTTGTGAACTTTATTAACTATAGCCTTGATCTCAGAAAATTTCATCTCCTACTCATCCTCAAAATCATATCTTTCAATATCCTCAAGATAGGTGGAGTAATTCGGGCCACTAGTTAACGTTTTGTAATAATCTTCAATATTATCTAAAGATTTGACAATTAAATTATCATCTAAGAAGATTTCATCTCCACTATCCTCAGAGATATCCTTAGAATTATCTTCAAGAATTTCAAAATTATCCTCAATAATTTCAAATTTAATTCCAATATTATCTTCAAAAATAATTTCTTGATGATCACCAAGATTTTCAAAAATAATATTATCAGCATTTTCAGAATTATCTTTAAGATTTTCAAATTTGAATTCAGAGTTATCCTTAAGCTCTTCAAATTTGAATTCAGAATTATTTTTAAGATTTTCAAATTTGAATTCATAGTTATCCCTAAGATTTTCAAATTTGAACTCAGAATTACCCCTAAGATTTTCAAATTTGAACTCAGAATTATCCTTAAGATCTTCAAATTTGAATTTAGAATTATCAGATTTAATTTCTAAATTATCTTCAGGATTAACAGATTTAATTTCTAAATTATCTTCAGTATTATCAGATTTAATTTCTAAATTATCCTCAAGATTATCAGATTTAATTTCTAAATTATCCTCACGATTATCAGATTTTTCAGAATTTATAGAATTAATTCCAAAATTAATTTTAGAAATTAATAAATTAACATTAAGGATTAAAAGTTGATTTCTGATATTTTAACATTATCGATATTTTGTAATTGGGCATGCAAAACATTAACTTGACTATTTACACAATTTCACTTTTCAAAAAAATTATCTAAATTATTTACATAAGAAAGTGCAGGAATTTTAAAATTTTTCGGGACATAAATTTTGCGTAACTTTGTCGGACACTTATTCTTGTAGTGTCCGTACCTTTCGCATTTAAAGCATTGTACGTGACTTTTATCCCTCCGGACTCTGGGCGCTGATGCCTCCTTTGCTTCCGGTGGTGTAGACCGAGTCTAACGAGTAGGGCACTGATTTTTATAGTGTCCTCTCTCCCTGCACTTAAAACACGTAATATGGAATTTAAACATTCACATTAAAAATAAAATATACCTGATTCACCCCTGGGCTCCCCCCAACTCCTGGCGTCGTTGCTCCGTCGGTGGTTAGTCCGGTGAATAGTGGTCTGGCTCTGATACCAATTGTAGGACCGATGTCGTCGATAGAGGGGGGGAGTGAATATCGACCGTAAAAATCTATCGCGAAAATTGTCTTTCGAATCTTCGTTCTAGACTCAGAATTAGTGCAGCGGAAAATATACAGAACGAAGAAAACAAACAACACAGCGCACGCGGGATTTTACTTGGTTCCCGACCCCCCAGGGTCAGTACATCCAAGGCCTAAGCACGGGAACGCCCGTCCACTAATGGTCTCCTTTCCGGACTTTCCAGAGGCGGAGAAACCCATCTTACAGTGCAGATATTACAATAAAAAATATATGAAAAATAAGTGCTGAAAGTAAATCAAACCAACTGAAAAGAATCGAAGCCTTGACCAATCTGGATCTCCGAAGTGTCGCACACTTCCTCCCGGAGCCTCCTTGGTCTGAGAGCTTTGTCGTTAGCGCGATTCTTCTATTTATAGTGCTCAGAATGATTCTGGAAGTTGTTGTTGGTGCAGAATGCACCTAAGTCAAACCCGTGTTTTGATAATGGCAACATAGGTCAAAAGTTAAGTCTTTCTTGTTTTCTAACAAGTTAATCTAGTGTGCAGGAAAAGTCCTAGCGAAGGACTGCTAGGCACTGGCAAAGGAATGCCAGGAAAGAAAGCCCTAGCAAGGGAGTGCTAGGCAACTGGCGAAGGACTGCCAGTATCAAGCCCTAGCGAAGGACTGCTAGGCTCCAGGCGAAGGACAGCCTGGGACTGAAGCCCTAGCGAAGTACTGCTAGGCAACTGGCGAAGGACTGCCAGTTTACAAGACCTGACAAAGGACCGTCAGGCAAAAGTCCAACCAGAGGAACGGTTGGCATCAGGTAAATTCTCCCGAGAAGAGTAGGTGAGGACGCGTTCCCCGTCGAGGGAACAGTAGGCGTCGGTTCGACCTAGGGCTCCATTTTGGAGACCAAAGTTAGAACCAAGACAGCTAAGGCTGTATAAACAAATACTTTATTGATTTATTGTGTTTTGGACTAACCCTAGATGCAGGACCAAAGGAAGGAGTGTCTGCAGCTCAGATAGCCTCAAAGGAATGAGGTAGTAGCTGAGTAGGGCGCCCGGAGTGTCCCGGGCACCCCCAAGGGCCATACAAAACAAGTAAAGAAAAAGGAGTTCGAAATACATGCTGGGATGGGCGCCCCCGTGCTCCCGGGCGCCCCCGCTGCTCCCGGGCGCCCCCATGCGCAACATCGAACCCGAACCCCTCGAACCCAAGGAGATAGGACTTTGACCCGGTCAATGCGGGCGCCCCGGTCAAAGCGGATCCAAAGGATAGACGCTGACCGAGAGCTCTGCGGATCAGAGGCCACGTGGGGGGCGCCCCCGACGTCCCGGGCGCCCCCAGGCCCTATATAAAGGGCCTTCGACCAAGGCTTCAGAACAACAGTTCTCTCAACGCCCCAACGATCTTCTACGCTCGTGCCTTGCTCCGGAAACACTCCAACTCGAGCCGACGACGTCCCGCTGCCCCGAAAAAGTCAATCCACTCCGGACGTCGGTAACGAAGATCGAATTTTTTATTAGTGCACTTACTTGTAATAAATTATTGTAAACTGTTTTGCGCGTATATAGAATTGCCCAAAGTAAACGGTCAACGACCGTGGGCCTTGGAGTAGGAGTCGACACAGGCTCCGAACCAAGTAAATCGACTGTGTCTTTGTGATGTGATTGTTTTTATTTTAATTCCGCTGCGTACGTGCTCTTTACGAAAATCCGAACGATTTCCGATATTCACCCCCCCTATCGGTTTTCTCGATCCAACAAGTGGTATCAGAGCGGGGTTATTCAAACTTGGTGCAACCACCAGTTTGAAAAAAAAATTCAGATTTTTTAATTCTTTTTATTATTCGAATTTTTTTTAATACTTTATTATCCTTATCCCGCACTACTAATCCAAGACCAAGTCTTGGGGCATTTCCTTGTTAGTCTTCTTTTACAAAACAAATGACCATGCAAGAGGGATTTAGCACCGCTAGACCTCCACTCTTCAGTGAAGAAGACTTTTCTTACTAGAAAAGTCGTATGGAGGTCCACCTGAAAACTCAGGTGGACATGTGGATCATTATCCAGTCCGATCTGGAGATCCCCCGAAATGCCGAAGGACTTCCTCAGAACTATTCTGAATGGGACAACGCCCTAAAGCGAAAGATAGAAGCCGACGCAAAAGCTACTCAGACTCTTCAATGCAGATTGACAAAAGAGGAGCTGAACCGAGTGGGCCCCTTCAACAGTGCAAAGGAGCTGTGGACAAAACTGATCGAGCTGCACGAAGGGACTTCGGATACTCGGATCAGCAAGAGGGATCTGCTACTAAACAAACTCTACACCATCAAGATGGCCGACAACGAAATAGCAGCCCAGCTCCACGCACGAATCCAAGAGGTAATGAACGGTCTTCACACAATAGGTCACAAGGTTGAAAACTGTGACCTAATAAGGTATGCTCTAAACGCCTTCCCTAGAAATACCTTGTGGGCATCGATGGTAGATGCATACAAGGACTCTAGGGATCTTTCTAAAATAAAATTGGATGAATTGTTTTCCGAACTAGAACTGCACGAACAAACTAACACCAACGTGGTCGAGAAAGGTATTGCTTTCGTTGCAGGTAAAACAGGAAGGACAACAAAGAAGAAGCCTGAACCCGAACCTGAGTCTAACTCAGACTCAGACTCTGAAGAAGAAGAAGGAGAACAAACTAAGCTGGTCCGGCTCGCTCGAAGCTACTACAAGGAGCTGAAGAACCAAACCAACAAACGGAAAATCGGCCGAAGAAAGGACGAACCAGCTGAACCCGCAAACAAGCCTAATGTGACCTACTACGGGTGCAAGAAAAAGGGCCACTACAAGTCAGAGTGCCCTAACCTAAAGGAGACAAAAAGGACGAGAAGAAAGAAGGCACTGCAAGCAACCTGGGACGAATCGTCCTCTGAAGAAGAAGAAGAGGCACCTCAGTCCAACCTCCTAGCTCTGACCGCCTCAGATAAAGTCGAGACTGAGTCAGAAACAGAACAAGAGGACGGCGAGCTGACCTTCACAGAAGACGGAGAAATTAAGGTAACTGGTTTTAATAGATCGCAATTAAGTGAGTTAATTTCATTTCTTTCCCGAGATTTGGCAAAAGCCAAACTCCGAGTCAAATCCCTCCGACAGGAAGTAAAACTCCTGAAAGAGGGAGCTGACTCTAAACCCTTAACCGAGAAGGTTCAGGAAGGAACTCCTACTCAAGTTGAAAAACATGAAAAGGAAAACTCCTCCCTGAAAACTCAGGTTAAGGATCTTAGAGCAGCATTAGAACGATTTACATCTGGTTCCAAGGGTCTTGACATGATCCTTGGAAAACAGAAATCAGTTCTAAATCGATCCGGACTGGGCTATAGAACCAAATCCCGGCAAAGATCATACTTTGCTGTACTGAATCAGTCCAGAGGTAAAGTTCAGGCATGGGTACCTAAACTATACCTGAACAAACCGACTGGATCAAATTAGTATTGGATCCCCAAGGACAAGATTCACATCTTGCCTAACCATCACCGTGGCTTTAGTCCAGGGGGAGCCAAACTGAAAACTATTTTCATTATTAGATAAATTTGTTATTCTTGATTTAAATTGCTTGATTGATTGTTTATTTAATTTCTGCAATATACCATGCTTAGACTTAGGCTAGCTTAAGGACTAAACAAACTTAGCTGAAATTTGACAACCTAGTATTGGGTGGAGGTGAGATGATAGTACGTTAGGGAAGCCAATTTGGCGGAACTAGCCGAAGCTACCGATCCAAGACCCAAACTAGTTAGACCAGAAATTTTTCAAAGAATTTTTGAAAATGAAATTTCATTAAAAGGCTTTATCAAGGAAAGGGTGGATGATCCCATAAGGCTACGGCCAAAGAAGGCCTAGTGCCTCGCCAAGACCTGGAAGCCAATTTCTGAAATTCAAATTCAAATTTTTTTTTTGTCAAATTCGAATCTAACACAAAATTTCAGGTATTTGTAGATTTAAACATTTTTGTTAAAATTAATTGTTTTCAAAATTAATTAAGCTTTTAAAATTTAATTGTTTTCAAAATTAATCAAAATTTTCAAAATAATTTTAACTATCAAAACCTGTCTCACAAAACCTATAAGGTTAACGTGATTGAAAACCCTAGATTTGGGTGAGACAGACTAGGCAGTGAAACTCAATTTAAGCTATTCCTGATTCTAATTGGATCCAAATCAAGAAAATTCTTTATGCGTAAGAACATAAAGATTTGGACCAATGGATGTTGGATAGCGGTTGCTCCAGACACATGACTGGTGATAAATTGAAGTTCACCAAGCTCAAACTCAAAAACCTAGGCTCAGTGGCATTTGACAATAATGCTACACTCAAGGTAATTGGGTCAGGTAATATTGAGCTTAAATCTGATTTCATTATTAAGAAAGTTCTGTTGGTTGAAAACTTTAATTTTAACTTGCTTAGCATAAGTCAGTTATGTGATTCTGGTTATATAGTTACTTTCAACAATTCTAACTGCCTGATTAGAAATGAACAAGACTCAGAAATCATACTTAAGGGCACTAGGAAAAACAATGTATACACTATAAATCTTCCCCTTATACCCAAATGTATGTTAACACAATTAGAACAAACAAACCTCTGGCATAGGAGATTAGGTCATACCAATTTGAGAACTATCTCAAAAATTACCCAACTTGACTTAATCAAAGGTATCCCCAAAATCAAAAATAATGAAAACCTAATATGTGAATCATGTAATCAAGGTAAACAAACCAAATCCAATCACAAACAATCCAGTCTGATTTAACTCAACCACACTTGAGCTCCTGCACCTTGACCTATTTGATTCACATGGAGCCAAGTCACTAAGCGGGAACCGATACTGCTTAGTAATAGTTGATGATTACCTAGGTTTACCTGGGTTAGGTTCCTAAAAACCAAAGATAAACCTAAAACTATTTATTTGAATTCTGTAAACTAATTGAAAATCAAAACGACACTAAAATAAAAAGACTTAGGAGTGATCACGGGGGGAGAGTTTGAGAATCAACGGTTTGAGGAATTCTGTAAGGTAAAATGGGTATTTACATGAATTTTCATGTCCTAGAACCCCCAACAATGGGATAGTCGAGCGAAGGAATAGAACATTACAAGAAGCCGCTAGGGCTATGCTCAACGAATTTAAACTAGCAAACCAATTTTGGGCAGAAGCAACTAGTACAGCCTGTTATATCCAAAATAGGGTTTTGATTAAAACGACACAACAAAACCCCCTATGAACTGTACTACCATAGACTCCCAAACCTACATTACCTAAGGGTCTTTGGGTGCAAAGTCCATATCCTAAACACCAAAGACTATTTAGGAAAATTTCAATCCAAGTCAAACCCAGGTATTTTCCTAGGATATTCAACCACAAGTAGAGCCTATAGAGCTTACAACAAACAAACTAAGAAAATTGAAGAAACAACAAACTTAATTTTGATGAAGAAATCAATTCAACATCTAATAATCCAGACCCAATTTCATCAAACTCTGACCAAGAAAATAATGAACAAATTATTGAACCATTAATTGAACCCTTACACGAACTAACTATTGAACCAATGAATGAACCATCCCAAAGAGTCGAATCAAATAGTGAACCAAACCGACCAGCGGACCTGAGGCTGAACCAAGCACTAGAAGAACAAAGAAACCCAGACTTAGTCACCCAACCGATCAAATTGTGGGTGATCCAACTCTAGGAGTCAGGACTAGGTCCTCCTATAGAACCTTAGTCAAATAGCTATGATATCAAAAATTGAACCCAAAACTATAGATGAAGCCCTACCTGACCCTGATTGGATCATAGCTATGCAAGAAGAACTAGCCAATTGAGAGAAACCAAGTCTGGGAACTAGTACCTAAACCTGAGGCAAATCCATCATAGACACTAAGTGGGTCTTTAGGAATAAGCTGAATGATCAAGGAGAAATAGTCAGAAATAAAGCCCGCTTAGTAGCAAAGGGTTTCAGCCAAGTAGAGGGATTAGACTACGATGAAACATATGCCCCAGTAGCTAGACTTGAGTCCATTAGAATGTTGTTAGCCTTTGCATCCCATAAAGGATTTAAGTTATATCAAATGGATGTAAAGTCAGCCTTTTAAATGGATTCATTAAAGAAGAAGTTTATGTAGGACAACCCCCAGGGTTTGAGGACTTAGACAAACCTAACCATGTTTACAAACTAACCAAAGCATTATATGGGCTAAAACAAGCACCTAGGGCCTGGTATGAACGTTATCAACCTATTTAACTTCTAAAGAATTTAAACAAGGCCAAATTGACTCAACATTATTTATTAAAACCCTAGGAAAAGATATATTTATTGCCCAAATTTACGTAGATGACATAATCTTTGGATCCACCAACACCAACTTTCTAAAAGAATTTGTCAAGATAATGGAAGATGAATTTGAAATGAGCTTAGTTGGTGAGCTTACATTTTTCCTAGGACTACAAATCAAACAAACTAGGGATGGTAACTATGTTCATCAATTCAAATATGCTAAAGAGTTAATAAAGAAATTTAAAATGGATAAC
>JAGFNQ010003750.1:153449-203727 GCA_024364735.1 Boesenbergia rotunda
CATCACATAAAATAATTCCACCTTCCTAAACCCTAATGTTCATCATATTTCATACATGCCTTCATAATCGTACATGCATCATATTTTCAATCAAACATCTCATTTAATCATCTCATGCATATACATCTCATATCATTTCACATAACACATCACAGAAAATAATTCCACCTTCCTAAACCCTAATGTTCATCATAGGTAAATCAATCATCCCTAAACCCTCATCTTCCTAAGTTGGCCGAATATTGTAAGGGTTAGGGTAGGCTAGGTTTTTGACATCCAATCTTCACACAAATATTTATTCCAATCACCTTACCTACATTACTAACCATTTACTCATCCTAGGATAACAAAAACCCAAAACTCTAATTCAATCCTCTTGGGCCGAAAGTTGTAGGATAGGGTAGGCTTGGTTTTTGGCACCAAATTCTCACACAACCAATTATACAAACATCTTGTATACAATATCATACCATACATTAAACATGGATAAACTTTTGGATAATTCCACCCTCACTAATCCCTTCTCTAGGTCTTGGCCGAAACTTACACAAGGGGTAACCCTAGAATTTTGTACATAACACCATTAAGAAAACCCATACACATTTACATTAAGTTTTAAGGAATGTATTCCTATAACCAAAGGGACCAAGGCCTCCCTCCAAGGGGGTGGCCGAAAGTCTCCCAAGGGGAAACCCTAGTGTTTTGTTCTCCCAAAATTTGGAAACAACACCTATGGGTCTAAAATCCCTAGGGCACTAGCATGTATCAAGATTTGACAAAGAAAACTTCACTTGGACCCCTTACAAGGGGTGGCCGAAACTTCCTAAGGGAAGTCTTGTGATCTTTTGCAAAGAAATGCACACAACAAACGTTCAACAACAATTATGCCACAGGCGAGAGGATACTTACATCCTTGCGCTTGAATTTACTCTTCTCTTTAAATTGTAGGGTACCCTACACTTGGAGGGTGAGTGAGAATTCTTCTCTTGGAATCTTCCTCTAAGCCTTCTTGAACTTAGTAGTGACAAGGTCTTTGGAGAGTTTTCTTCCTTCCAACTTTTTCTAGGGCTAGAACCCTAGATCTTGTTTTCGAAAATGGAAGGGGAAGGGAGAAAGGGGGTCTCGGTTTTGGAAGATGAAGAGGAAGAAGAAAAGGAGAGAAGGAAGTTGCTCCAACTTCCACCTATTTATACTTTTCTCATGAAAAGACATGTCTCTTCACTCTTACACACTTAACAAGCATGTTTCTTATTCTCTCAACAAGAAACAATGCTTGGTGTAGTGGTTAAGGCATGGAGAGTGCAACTAGGAGGTTCAAGGTTCAAATCCTTGCTTCCTCCTTTCCACCTCTTCTTTTTATTTTATTTTGCACTAATCCATATCCAACCCCTTAAGCCAAACCCATCATGAAATTTCATAACAATAATAATATCATGAATTTCCTTAACATTTCATAATATTTCATGATAATATTTCGTATTCTTCCATAATAATATTTCATCATGAATTCATATTATTATCCACATAATATTTTATAAGGAATTCATAATATTATTCATGGTGAAATTTCGGGGTGTTACAAAGACATAGCCATGGATTCCATAGTTGGTCTACCAAAGACAACTAATGGCTATGACGCTATTTGGGTGATAGTAGACAGATTGACCAAGTCTGCCCACTTCTTGGCAATCAGAGTGTCTTACTCGATTGAAAAGTCAGCCCAGTTATATGTGCAAGAAGTGATCCGACTACACGGAGTTCCGAAGACCATTATCTCTGATAGGGATGGTCGTTTCACTTCACACTTTTGGGAGTGCGTACAGACAGCACTAGGCACCAAACTGAAGTTTAGCACAGCTTTCCATCCCCAGACTGATGGACAGACAGAGAGAGTGAATCAAATTCTAGAAGATATGCTCAGAGCTTGTGCATTAGACTTCAAGGGCAGTTGGTGCAAGTATTTGTGTTTAGCTGAGTTTGCCTACAACAACAGTTATCAGGCTACTATTGGTATGGCGCCCTACGAAGCTCTTTATGGCAGGAGGTGTAGATCTCCCCTCTGTTGGTATGAAGGTAGTGAGAAGAAAGAAATGGAGTCACAGACTGATCTCATAGATGATACCACAGAAGCTATAAGGAGTATCCTCCAGAGAATAGAAACTGCTCAGAGTAGGCAGAAGAGTTATGCCGATGTACGCCGAGACCGTTAGAGTTTGAAGTTGGGAACACAGTTTTCCTCAAAGTAGCTCCTATGAAGGGTGTAATGAGATTTGGCAAGAAAGGCAAGCTAAGTCCTTGATACGTAGGACTCTACCCAGTGACGAAAAGAGTTTGCAAGGTAGCTTATGAGTTGGAGCTACCTTCAGAGATGTCAACAATACACAATGTGTTCCATGTCTCAATGTTGAAGAAGCACATCCCAGATGCCAACCAAGTGATTGAGCCACAGATGGTACAAGTTCAGGAGGATCTCAGTTATGAAAGTCGACCTATTCAGATAATAGATCGAGCAGTTAAGAAGCTGAGGAACAAAGAGGTACCACTAGTGAAAGTCTTATGGCTGAATCAGAAGCATGAAGAGGCTACTTGGGAATCAGAAGATAGCATGAGGAAAAGGTATCCAGAACTATTTTAAGTTCGAGGACGAACTTTTTACAAGGTGAGGAGGATTGTAACACCCAATAATTTTCATGAATAATTAGGAATTTTTCTGAATTTTTGGCAATTTTTCGGAATAAAAATGAAAAAAAAATTTAAGGGTTGAGCGAGGGATTGATCTCGCGACCACAGGGACAGGCAGGTCCTTAAGGGCGCCCAGCTGACCAGAAGAGCAAGGGTATCAAGCACAGAAAAGGGAGCAGCGAAATTATGTTATAGGTGAGTTAGGCTTTTTCATGAAGAGGTATTTAAACCCCGCTTAAGTCGCGTGAAAGGGCATACTAGGGTTGGTGGCTGCGTGACAAGGAGAGGGCGAGGGGCTGCGAAACCAAAGGGAAATCAAGAGATCTCTTTCTCCTCCTTCTTTCTCTTGAGTAGAACATCTAGGGCTTCTTCCCTAGGGTCAAGGAGGGAGGAGATTTGCGTGAAGAAAGGGAAGAGAAGGCCTACGTTGGGATTTAAACCATATTTAGTGAGTTTTCTTCAAGAAAGGGTAAGTAGATCACTCACTTGCAATAGGAGTAGTTTTCGTATGTATGTTCTTGTTGTAGAACCATGTTTTATGATGCATGCTTTAAGATTATGGTTATCGGGTGTTTTAAGTTTTTAAAGATGCATGTTTTCTCATGATAGAATTTTAATTGGTTTAGATTTGGTGTATGTAAGCTAAGCATGATAAGATTTAATTTTTGAAAAGTCCCAAAAATGAGGTTGGGATTAAGGGCACGCAAGGTGCTCGATGAAAGTCTCAAGTAAGAAAGGTAAAGGTGTTAAGTGCAAAATTTATGCAAAAGTAAGATAGTTTGATACGTATAAGTATTATAGTAAGAAAGTATTTTATTTTCGGAAAGTGACATGTACCGGGCAAATGGAAGGCCCACAGAAAGTTAGAAAGAAGCTCTAATAAGGTGCGGTGGCTAGCTACCCTGCAACCTATTAGAGAAGCACGCAATTGGTACATTGATACCATGGTATAATGTCAAGGCCTAAAGAAAGTTGATTACTATTTTCAAGTAAATAAGTATTCGCAAGTGTTTTCAATTTTAAGTATGTGCCTTTATTTCATATGTTAGCCTTGATACATTGCAAGCATGTTAAAGAGTAAGAGTAAGGAAGTTAGTGTTTGAATGTATGAGTACGTTAAGGTTGCAAATGATGTAATGCAAGTAATATTTTCAACATGATTGAGCATGATAAGTAGATGTAAGTTTTTCCATGTGCATGTATTTTGGAAGTAAGCATTCTTTGAAATGAGCATGTTTATTATCGATAGCATGGATTTGTGAGTTAGGATTTACTTACTAAGCATTGTGCTTATTAGTTGCATTTCCTTCTATTGCAGATAAAGGCAAAGAAAAAGCATAAGTTATGGAGGTGACCAGGACTTGCATTGATGCTCAGTGGTGGTGGAACCGTGGAAGAGATCCGTTGGGTTAAGGCTTAGAGGCAATTTCTGAAGTTTAGAAACTTGTGGTTTGGTGTTTCGGATTGGTAGAACATAATGATTTTGTGTAAACTTTGCATAGAGACAAGGTTGAGTACAAAACTCTAGTATAGCTTTAATATTTAATATTTTGTTTGGTAAAATGTGAACATTGTGTTTAACCTCCGCATAGAGTCAAAAGTTGATACAATCTTTAGCATGATTTCATATGGTTTTGTAGTCTTGTTAAATTCCGCAAAGATTCTAATTTCAAGTCATTAGATTTGTTTTGAGTTGCTAGGATGTTTATAAAACTAGCAGGGAGTATAGAAATGGAGTTATGTCTTTGTATGTCTTGAAAGTATATGAATTGTGGATCTTTGGAAATGGTTTTCAGTTCTTGAAGTCAAGTAGTGGTAACCTAAGGCCAAGGTCTAAGGTGAAGTCAAAGGTTAAGGTGAAGTGAGTAAATGTAAAGGTAGTAAAGAGCGGCGATCCGGCTTAGGTACAGGGTAGAGAAGTCGGGTTGTCACAGGCCCGGAGGTTGAGACCGTACTTCTTAGCACATCCTATCGTGGTACTGACCAATAGCCCACTCGCACGGGTCCTCACCAATCATGAAGCTTAAGGTCAGCTGATCAAATGGACGATAAAGTTAAGCGAATACGGTATTGAGTACCAATCTCGTACCACTATCAAGGCACAAGCACTCTCAGACATCATGCTGGAGACTGTTCTAGAGCCCAAGGCCGAAGGAGTCTGGAAGATCTATGTAGACGGGTCTTCCAACAGTTGTCACAGAGGAGTCAGGGTGTTAATGGTCTCCCCCTGGGGGGACACGTTACATTTATCCATCCGGCTCCAGTTCAAAGCCACCAACAACGAAGTTGAATATGAGGCGATCCTAGCGGGCCTACAAGCAGCCAAGTATATGGGGGCTGCTCGGGTCATTATACACTCGGACTCCTAGCTCGTGGCACAGCAAATAAAGGGTGACTTCAAAGTCATGTGTGAGTGCCTGCAGAAGTATGTTGCCCTCTATGAGCAGCTGAAAGCCTCCTTCATGGAGGTTATCTTGCAGAAGATCACTAGAGCGGACAATGTCAAGGCCGATGAACTAGCCATACTGGCTAGCTCTATTTCGACCTAGTAGCTGGATGAACCTAGTGCCCCGGAAGAGACGGTAGCACAGATTGGAGAGGAGGCGGAAGGCGACACAGTCGCTGATTGGAGAGATCCATATGTGGAGTTCCTACGCAGTGGAAACACTCCAAGAATGGACCAAGGAAGCCGACTATTCCGCCGCCGGGCTGCCAGATTCACTGTGGTCAGAGATCAACTGTACAGGAGGGCCTTTGCTCGATCACTCCTCAAATGTATTGGACCAGAAGAAACCGACTACATGATGCGGGAAGTACATGAACGCAACAGCGAGAGCCACATAGGGGGAAGATCTCTGTGTTAGGACCTTGTCGTTTAGCTAGAGGGGGGTGAATAGCTTCTTTTTCGATTTTCTTCCTATAAGGGTCAGCAAGCGCAAGCGGAAATCTCAAATATAAACTAAAACAATGCTAACACATCACGATTACGTAGTTCGGAGATGAATCTCCTACTCCACGGCTGCCCGTAAGGTGGACGATCCCAATCCTTCGGTGGATGACTCCCCGGAAC
Source organism: Boesenbergia rotunda (assembly GCA_024364735.1). Lineage (NCBI taxonomy): Eukaryota > Viridiplantae > Streptophyta > Magnoliopsida > Zingiberales > Zingiberaceae > Boesenbergia > Boesenbergia rotunda. Next base: position 159,202 of record JAGFNQ010003750.1, read on the forward strand.
ACCTCCGGCTAGCTCTTGTCGCTCCTTGTGGGTGGAGATACCTCGCCACAATCCTTTGACAATGTTTGAGCACTTGTACGCTACTAACAGGCTTTGACCAAGCTTTGACAATCCTTTGACAATAGTGCTCGATACTGTTCTAACCGTTAGCAGTCGACTGGCTCTGAGGCAGTCGACTGGTCCTCACGAATTCGAATGTCACAGCCTGACGATTGACATTCTGGTCGACACCAGTCGACTGCCCAGTCGACTGTATCAGTCAACTGATCCAATCATCAGTCGACTGATCTTTCTGTGCACTAACTCAGTCGACTGATCAAGCATCAGTCGACTGCCACCTAAGATTTCCCTTCCCGAGTACAATTCTCTCAGCACTCAAACCCTAGGATTTTCCTTCCCGAGTACACTTCTCTCAGCACTCAAATCCTCACGACTCAGTTAACTCTTCATTCAGCAGCCTCGATCTGTTGCCTTCAAGCCCTCTTCAACTTTGGCTCTCGTCCCTTGGATACATGCAAGCCCACGGCTTGTCTCCCATGCCATCCTTCACATATGCCTCGAAGTCCGCTTCCCTCAGCTCATCGTCCATGCTCCAGCAGCCTCGACCTGTTGCCTTCAAGCCCTCTTTGACTTTGCTCTCGTCCCTCGGATGCATGCAAGCCCACGGCTTGTCTACCCATGCCATCCTTCGCGTATGCCTCGAAGTCTACTTCTCTCGGCTCATCATTCCTGCTTTGTCCATGGTCCCTCGGATGCATAAAAGCCCATGACTTGTCTACCGATGCCATCCTTCACCGACCCCGAGACGTCCAACTAAGTCTCTGTGTATCCTACAAACCTGCACACTCAAATACACATATTAGATCAACATGAAACCCTAACTTAATCATATTGACACACACATCAAAACCCATGATCCACCCGATCAAACTTGGGTCAATTGCACCAACAATCTCCCCCTTTTTGATGTGTAGCAATATGTTTAAGTTAGGTGCAAAAACAATAATAAAAATTTAAAATTACAGACATAGTAAGCAGCATAAACATCCATTCTCCCCCTTAACCTATGCCTTCACACACAATTTTCAATTTTGCATTATCACAAGTTAAGTTAAAACCTAACTCAAAACCACAAGTTCTCCCTCTTTGACACCATCAAAACGATTACCCCAAGAAATACTTACCATTGGTATCAATGAGAACACCTTATTTCTGAAACCCCCCCAGAAATCAGAAAACAGCAGCACCAGTTGACTAGTAAGTCGACTGGTGCCTTCGATCTGCAATCCTATAGAAAGATCAGTCGGGGCAGTCGACTGATACATAACAGTCTAAATTTTCAACTGAAATTCAGAAACCCCTAACAAATTCCACAAAATTCAAAAAATTCTAAAATTTTGCAAGCATATTTCTTATGATGTATTCTAACCTAGAAAAAATATTTTCATGAAAATACCAAATATGCTTGACTTTTTTACCAAAATTCCAATTCTTTGAAAACATTCCATTTTGTATCAATATTCTATCTTAGATTTTAAACCATGTGTTTTCCAAGTCTATCCTATACCATTTTAAACATAGCAATGTTTTCAAACCTCCCCCTTTTCTCATATGAACACTCAAGATAGAAAAAGTGATAAAAGCTCCCCTTTTATACCATAATCATTTAATTGAAGATATATTGAAATTCATCATGCAACCATAATAATATGGAAATAACAATTCATATAAGCAATACTAAGAAATGAATTTCATAGGGAACCATAAGTCAGTGCTACAAAAATCTTCAAATATTACAATATAAACTATAGTGTTTGAGAGATAAATGAATAATATGCTTAATCTAACACACTCTCAACACTACTACGCCTAAGTCATGTAGAAGTTACGCATCATCACCAGGAGGAGGAGGGGGAGGGGCCTGATATATCAGGTTCCAGCGCTACATCATGTCATACATGTCATCCTGTCGCTGCTGGAAACTCTGAAAATGCTCTCGGAGACCGTGAACGTCCCCCTGAAAATGCTAGAAGTCCTCCCTGAGTCCATGTACCTTTGCCTCTAGTCGGGAGAACCGCTCCACTGTAATCGCAGCAGGAGCAGCAGCAGGTGCAGCAGTAGGATCAGCTTCCTCATCATCATCAGAGCTGGAAGAAGCAGGACGACGTCGACAGATCATCACCCCCTGCCGCCTCTCAATCCTAGCCAAGGAGAGCTGCCGAGAACCTATCTATCTGGTCGTAGTCCTTAGACATCTGATGGATATGACCTCTAGTGACTCTAATACCCCTCGATACAAAGAATTCAGCCAAAATATGACCGAATGGCATGTAGAGCTTCCTATTGACGTCATACGAAAAATGGACAATAGATGCAAATACATGGCGGGCGATGTCAATGTCTAGTCTCCTCTCTAAAGCATACATCATCACCAAGTGAGGTAGCTGAATCTTTGACCTTCCCTTGGTGACAATAGGCAGAATGCAGTCTAGGACCATGTTGTACAAAATGTTGCTAACTGGACTCATGCGCCTAGCTATAAAGATACGCACTAGAAGAGGTCGAGGATTATCGAAATAATGACGATGAATCTGGTCAATGGTGACATTGGGCAAGGTCAATAGCTCAATGACATTAGGAAAACATGTAAATGGGTTATCCGAAACACCCTAAAAATGATCCTAATAATGCAGGTGTAAAAGGAATGGTAACTCCCTGTACCATAGACTCATACATCCCGTCATTGGTATTAACACATATAAGATTGGCATAAAACACCTTGGATAGGTCAAAGTTGACATAATGCTGACTGTATACTAGCTTTTCTAACCCAAAATGCGTAATAATCTCAATTATGTCAGGAGTAATCTCCTGAAAGTATGTTGTTGGTGCAAGATGCATCAGTGATGTCCTCCTCGAGTGTTTCAATGTTTAACAATATGCTTAAGTTAGTGATACATTGAATAAGGATGGGTTAGTCAAGAAAGGAGTACCAAAGTGAAGGAAAACCCTAGTTAACCTAGGCAATAAGTCCTGGTTCGAAGAATTGGGCACTAAGTCCTGATCATGGATTGGGCACTAAATCCTAGCCGCGGGCAGGGCACCGAAGTTCTGACATAGGGTTGGGCAATAAGTCCTGTGAAGGGATCTATAGGTAAAAAATATTTAAAATCACAGCAGAAATAAGATCCCTCGAGCGATCCATGCGAAAGAACAACTCATACAAAGTGATCTACAATTCCTATCTTATAGGAATACCTTTGTCGCGTGCCCTTCGCTTATCCCGCTAGTCCTTTAGTTCGCCGGATCTCTTACACGTTCAAGTGTCCGTGCCTCTATGCGTATCCACACAAACACGATCTACGCCTCGGAGAGGAACCACCTTAGTTGTGCTAGCAACTTGGGATGGTTCACAAAGCACAACAACCTCCACTAGAGAGTTATGGACAAGGAGGAAGAAAGAAGAGGAAGAGAGATGCCCCCTCTAGCCTTTGACAAGGGGGGTATTTATACTCATCTAATGAACACCAAGGTTCTATGTCCCTTGAGCTCCTCTCATCTTAATGCTAATAAAACTCAATAAATACCAAGCCTCTTGGTATCCATTAAGACTCTTAGTATTCTATTCATCTAATGAATAGAATGTCTCTTAGCCTTCCTCTTAAATAATATTTTATTTAACCCTTTAATGAATATTATCCATAATTAAGTGGTTGAGTCTAATCTAGATGAGTCTAACTCAAATTAGACTCAATCCCATAATCTAATTGGATTCACTTGAGTCTAACTCAATTAATCCAATTCGAATCAAATCTTAGTGAAACCAAGATCAATTAATCTCCGAAGCATCGTGTCCTTAGTGTCTGACCCAATAGGTTCTTATAACGTTGGCAATGTATCTAAACTACTTTAGACACATAAGCAATGAGTGACATCCAGCAATGCATCATTGCTACCCAAGTAACAAGAAAAGTCGAGATCCGACTTAACCTCCGTGACTACGATAATGTATGACCTTGTCCTTCTATCCTCGATATCTAGATTGACCAATGAGGCATAGACCGTGTCATCCTCAGTCAATCTTGTGTTTCTTGATCCCCGAGTAGACTCACTCAAACAAAAGAGCTCAATATCTCATATTGACTCATTTGAGCATGGTCATGCGTTTTAGTAGTCCTACTCGATCAAAGTGTCCACAGATATCACTCCCATCATATGGGAGGGATAGATCCCATCTACATCACTCACATTCCTCCGCATAATTCATTACATACCCAGTGATCGCCTTTATAGTCCACCTTGTTACGGGTGATGTTTGACGATACCAAAGTACATAACTCCTTATGTAGGGAACCGTAGTGACTTCAGATCTAAGGACTATTCATACCAATAGTCACATGAGAAAGTTTATGACACTCATATGACAATCTATGAAACTTTCTCATGGCGGGTCATTCAGTACACATTCTCCAATGTATACCCATGTGTTAACTTGATATCACATATCCATGACTTGTGAGCTCAAGTCATCAGTTGACCTACATGCTAGTCTCCATGCATTAATATTGTCCTTGAATATTAATGCTTGACTAGGAAAGGTTTAGAGTAGTGTTCTCTACATCATCTCACTATCGATTCAACCAATCGATATAATGTAGATAAGAACCTAGTACCCAAGGACATTATTATACTTAGTTATTTGACACAAATACAAAGTAAGTATAATAACCAAACATGCCTTTATTAATAATAGAATATGATACAAAATCTCCCTAGTCAATCATCACATAATTGGCTCTAGGGCTCCTACTAACAATCTCCCACTAGCACTAGTGCCAATCACTGTAATATCTAATACCCAGTGACCTAGTGTGACCATCATGTTACTTTTGTGCCAAAGCCTTGGTCAATGGATCCGCGATGTTAGCCTTAGTGGGTACTCTGCATATTCTCACATCTCCTCTATCGATGATCTCTCTAATGAGATGGAAGCGCCGTAGTATATGCTTGGTCCGCTGATGTGACCGAGGTTCCTTAGCCTGTGCAATAGCCTCATTGTTATCACAATAGAGGTCTATCGGGTCCACAATGCTAGGAATCACACCAAGCTCTGCAATGAACTTCCGCAGACACGGCAATATACTCGGCCTCTGTTGTAGAATCTGCGATTGTGTCCTGCTTCGAACTCATCCAGCTCACAACGCCACCATTCAGGCAAAATACATACTCTGACTGCGATCTAAAATCATCCCTGTCTGTTTGGAAGCTTGCGTCACTATAACCCTTTACAGCTCGCTTCTCATCGCCTCCAAATATTAAGAAATATTCTTTCGTCCTTCGTAAGTACTTAAGAATATTCTTGATAGCTATCCAGTGACTTTCACCTAGATCTGACTGGTACCTGCTCATCATGCTCAAAGCATACGAGACATCTGGTCGAGTACAAAGCATGGCGTACATGATAGACCCTATAGCGGATGCATAAGGGATCTGATCCATATGGTCTCTCTCCTCCTTAGAAGAGGGACCTTGAGTCTTCGAAAGACTCACACCATGTGACATTGGCAGAAATCCCTTCTTGGAATTCTGCATGGCAAAACGATTATGCACCTTGTCAATATATGTACTCTGACTTAAGCCAAGCAATCTCTTAGATCTATCTCTATAGATCTTGATGCCTAGGATATAGGCTGCTTCACCTAAGTCTTTCATTGAGAAACAATTCCCTAGCCACGTCTTCACAGACTGTAGTGAAGGGATATCATTCCCAATGAGGAGTATGTTATTTACATACATGATCAGGAAGACAACTGTGCTCCCACTAACCCTCTTGTAGACACAGGGTTCATCTTCATTCTTGATGAAACCAAACACTTTGATTGCATCATCGAATCGAAGATTCCAGCTTCGAGAAGCTTGTTTTAGCCCATAAATGGACCTTTGTAATTTACATACCATTCCAACATGCTCTGGATCTATAAAACCCTCAGGTTGTGTCATGTACACATCCTCGAGTAAATTCCCATTTAGGAATGTGGTTTTGGCATCCATCTGCCAGATCTCGTAGTCATGGTAAGCTGCAATAGCAAGCATGATTCGAATAGACTTAAACATCGCCACTGGTGAAAAGGTTTCATCATAGTCGATACCATGAATTTGTTTGAAACCTTTAGCTACCAATCGCTCTTTATAGGTATGCATGCATCCATCCATGTCACTCTTTCTTCTAAAGACCCATTTACACCCAATGGGTTTAATCCCCTCAGGTGGATCAACCAAAGTCCATACTTGGTTAGTGTTCATGGATTCCATTTCGGATCTCATGGCCTCTAGCCATTTCTCAGAATCTGGGCTCATCACAGCTTCTTGATAGGATGTAGGCTCATTCGACTCAATAAGCGTAACGTCATCATGGTCAGACAAGAGAAATGAGTATCTCTTAGGCTGACGACGTATCCTATCAGATCTGTGAAGAGGTTGGTCTACTTGAACAGTTTATTGTTCCACAACTTCTTGTGCAATAATCTCATGATCCACAACATCTTGTGATACCTGTTCAATGTCCATTAAGGCCTTAATACTATCTGCATCTTGAACTTCTTCAAGATGGATTTTACTCCCACTAGTTCTTCTAGAAATAAACTCCTTTTCTAGAAAAATACCATTTCTAGCGACAAACACTTTGCCTAGTGTGGGATCGTAAAAGTAATATCCCTTTGTTTCCTTGGGATATCCTACAAAATAACACTTATCAGATTTGAGTCCTAGTTTATCTGAGACTTGACGTCAAACTTAAGCTTCACAACCCCAAATCTTCATAAAAGACATCATGGGACTCTTCCCAGTCCATATCGTATATGGTGTCTTTATGACGGCCTTTGATGGAGCTCGGTTAAGTGTGAATAGAGCTGTCTCTAGAGCGAATCCCCAAAAGGAAGTAGGAAGATCTGTCTGACTCATTATCAATCGTACCATATCTAATAGAGTACGATTTCTCCGCTCGGACACACCATTCCACTATGGTGTTCCAGGTGGAGTGAGTTGGGATATGATCCCACACTCTGCTAGATGGTCACGAAACTCGTCTAAGGTATTCACTGCCTCGATCTGATCGAAGCATCTTAATACTCTTGCCAAGTTGGTTTTGTACTTCACTCTTGAATTCTTTGAACTTTTCAAAGGATTCTGACTTTTGTTTCATGAGATACACATAGTCATATCTGTTGGATCGAGAAACATGATAGAGGGGGGGGGGGAATATCGTGAAAACTTTTTCGGATAAGACTTAAGAGAAAGTACGCAGCGGAATTAAAAACAAACACGAGGAACACAAGTATTTTTACATGGTTCGGAGTCGCGGTCGGCTCCTACTCCAAGGCCCACGATCCTTGACCGTTTACTGCGGGCAATTCTATATTCGCACAAAGGTTTACAGTTTTAATACAAGAATAGTGCAGTAAGTAAACGAATACACTTTTCGTTACAGACACCCAGTGTGGATCGTACTTCGGAGCAGAGGGTTGTCGTCAGCGCTGGAATGTCGAGATCAGAGTTTGCCAGAGCAGAGCGCTTAAACGAAAAGCTTAGAGGCGTTGGAAAGTTGTGTTATTGAAGCCTCGGGGTTGAGCCCCTTTAATAGTGCTCCTGGGGGTGCCTGACACGTGCCTTCAGATCGGATAAACCTCATCTGCAGCTCGGTTAGCGCTTATACCTTCAGAATCAACCTCGAAGCTGACAGGGGCGCACGGGACCTCCCGGGCGCCCAGCTTGACTGGGTCCACTGTCTTCATGGCTGATTTTGCTTCGACTCATCTTTGGCTTTGACCTTGGGCGCCCGGGACCACCCGGGCGCCTAGCCCAGTGTTATTTCGAAGCGATTCTTGTTTAACTGTTGTTTTGCCTTTGACCTTGGGCGCCCGGGACCTCCCGGGTGCCTAGCCCAGCTGCCTGCCCATTTTCTTTGGGGCGTTCTGAGCTGCAGAAACACACTCCTTCGGTCCCTGCATCCAAGGTTAGTTCCAAAACAAACAAGGCAAGAATATTAGTCCATTTTTACAGTCGTAGCTGTCTTGGTTCTGACTTTGGGTCTCCCAAATGAAACCCTAGGTCGAACCGACGCCTACTGTTCCCTCGACGGGGAACGCGTCCTAACCTACTCCTCTTAGGAGAGTTTACCTTTTGCCAACCGGCTCCTCCAGTTGGACTTTTGCCCGATCCACCTAACTAAGTCTTCGTGCCCAGTCCTCGACCAGGACTTCGTGCCCACCTTCCGAGCAGGTCTTCGGTGCCCATCCCCTTGCCATGACTTCGTGCCTAGTCCTCGACCAGGACTTCATGCCCACCTTTCGAGCAGGTCTTCGGTGCCCAGCCCCTTGCCAGGACTTCGTGCCCAGTCCTCAACCAGGACTTCGTGCCCAGTCCTCAACCAGGACTTCGCGCCCACCTTCCGAGCAGGTCTTCGGTGCCCAACCCCTTGACCAGGTCTTCTTTGCCCAGCCCTTTGCCATGACTTCTTGCCTAGTGTGCCTAGGACTTCTTTCCTGCACACTTAGTAACACATTAGATAACAATAACATCTTAACTCTTGAACCCTTTGCCATTATCAAAACCCAGGTTTGACTTAAGTACTCCCTGCACCAACAATCTCCCCCTTTTTGATTTATGGCAACCCGGTTCAAAAAGTTAAGTTAATCATACAGATAAGTAGTAGCATAGTTACTTTCCTCCCCCTGGAAGAAATCTCCCCCTCAGTTTTTCAAAAGTTCGTGGGGTTTTTGAAAAAATTTCTAAGTCTTAAAGTGAAGCGTTTTTTCAGGTTTTCAATACTTAGAAAATTTTCAAGAAAAAGGTTTTAAGTTAGAAAACATTTTCCAAAAAATATTTTGAGTTAGGCACTTGGAAAATTTTTAGGAGAATTTGAAATTTACACTTAGAAAAATTTTCAACCATCTATTTAAAGTAAGTACTTAGAATAATTTTGAAAATTTTTCAGGAGAATGTTGAACTGTGCATTTTGACAAATTTTCACCAAAGATTTAGAGTAGGTACTTAGAATAATTTTTGAAAGCAAGTAATTTCGAAAATAACTTCCAAGATACTTAGTTTTTGCATTTTAGAAAATTTTCTAAACTTATTCTGAAGTTTTAACACTTAAAAAATTTTCAAGATTTTAATACTTAGAAAGCAATTTTAACTACTTAGAAATCAGTTTAAATACTTAGAAAGCATTTTTTAGGCACTTTTAGTACTTAGAAATATTTTTCAAGCACTTTCAGTACTTAGAAATATTTTTCAAGCACTTTCAGTACTTAGAAATATTTTTCAAAATAAGTGCTTAGAAGATGAACTTAAATATATAAAGAGCTTTACTTTTTGAAAAACAGGAGATAAAAGTTTTTGGGAATTTTGAAAAACAGGAGATAAAAATTTTTGGGAAAAAGGATTTAATTTTGAAAAAAGAAAATTTTAAAAATTTTCCCTTCTTTTCTCTCCTTTCTAATCTCTCCCCCTTTGCCATATATCAAAAAAAAATATAGCAAGAAATGAGTAATCAAGGTAAGATGCTATACTGAACCAATAAATTTAAACTGGACCAAATTAATTTGAATTTTCACTTTCTGGTCCTGTCTAACCCAATTAGCTACTTACTAACTATTATGAATAGTAGCTTTCGCTAGGGTTAGTCAAGTTAAGTGATCTGATCAAGTTAGATTTTCTAATCTTGACACTTAATATGATTGCTGTTTAATTGGTATTTAGTGCCCTAATTACTGCAGATGCACTGACTTAAAGCATCTTGAATCAAGGCAAAGACCTAAGCATCTCAACCCATTTTAGGTTATCAATCAAAAGTACCCTAAGGTGCTTGTGAGATGCTGGCTTCTAGATCTATCGGTGCATGCAGTTCTAGGGTTAGGTCCTAGGCTAAGTCCATTTTGCGAAAAAACCCTAGTTTTGAAGGGGGTAATTTTGTTTTTTTTTTAAAACTAAGTCAAAAAAATCATTTTAAATAAATAGAGAAAATAAGGAATGATTTTGTAGAAAATAAAACAGTTTTTGAAAAACAATTAAAACAGTCTTATTCTACCAAGCATAACCCTAACTGCCTTCTAATTAAACTAATCCTGTAGCTTATCAAACAAGATACTAGAAAGTAAAGCTAATAGATGCATAAGACTCACCTAGTCAGTAGGACCAGTAAGGTCAAGCCATAGTCAAATACATGTCAACCCTACTGAGTAGGGGTAGTCATAGAGTCAACCGTACAACTGAAAATATCAATCTAAACTAAGAGGAAGGGCCGGGATGATCAGATGAGTTGGGCTGCCAGGATCGGAATAACGACATCTTTTCATTATATTGTGTGTCATTAGTCTCTCGATCGGCTCTGAGGGTATTCATATACTCAGTGTAACGAGCCTTATTTGCTTCCATGTACTCTGCGTGGTTGGCCTCAATTTACTCCCTGAGGCTGTGGACCTCTGTCTGAAGTAGTGCTAGTCTCTCGTCAGTCGTCGGAGGTGGGGGCTCGTCTATCTGCTCTCGTATCTCGGCAGCGAGATCTGCTACATCGACCTCTACCTCCTCATCGGAATCGATCTGGGCTCCGGCTCACTGACGTCTCCATGATAAAACCCTGGTACCCGAGACATCTATGCCCGTTAGGGAAAAGTTTCTATACCCAATCTCGTCAAATTCAGTCATCGAGGTCATCTGTCCGTCGGTAATATCACGACCGTGATGATGAAGAAGAGAAGTGATGATGTGAAAGTAAGGGGTGCGTACCCGACCTTGAGTAGTGACACTGGATGCATGTAGAATGGTGTGGAATATGGGAAGTCCGATGTCTTTGTCTAAGTGATGGATCAAGGCATACAGTAGGAAGGTATGGAATGGTCGCATGGTCGCGACGTCCCTAGTGGTCAAGGGAAGGATGCAACGGACTAGAACTCTATAAAGAGCGTAGTCCTGGACCTGGAGATCTACTGATTGAAACCGACTAACCTGGGGGTTTCGGGCAGTTCTATAGAAATATGAATAAAGTGTGTCCAGATCAATATGGGAGTAGGGAGGAGCAAAGGGAGGATCTCTAGGAGGGTAACAATAGAAAGTGGACTGGGAAGCTCGCAGTCCAAGGAATCTGTTAAACAACAATGGCGTGATAGTCACGGGCATTCCTTGTATAGTGGTGATATAGCTAAGATCATCTTGTCTTACTAAGTTGTTGTAAAATTTTGCACATAGGGTTGTATTTACAGGATGAGTGCAGAAAACAAGTCGATCAAGTTGATAGAAGTTGATGACGTCCATGGCTAATGGACAGGATTGAGTGAAGAACTGTCTATTCAAGAAGCTTGTCTTGATGGGTTTATAGGTCGTCCTAGCAAACTTATTGAATAGTTCTAGGGTCGGAAACCTAGGGTCAGGGCTAGGCTCGGTCCCGAGGTTGGTTTGAGTAGCACGGCGTTTTCTAACATAATAAGGAATATGCATTTAGCAAAATAAATAAAGGAAATAATTAAAAATGCATGAAAAATTGATACCGGGTAGCCATCCGGGGAGGCATGGTTGAATTGGAGCGTTTCAGGGCACGAGAGGGTCGTTCGGGCGTCTTAGGAAGGAGAAGAGTTGGAGAAGAGAGTTTGTTTTGGGGTGGCAAATGAAGGGGGTTTCGATGGCTTTATATAGGGCTTGGTCGGGCGCCCGGGAGGGATCGGGCGCCTGGCTCAGTCATATGCTGCCAAAGGAAGCTTTCTTGGTGTTGACGCTGTCCTTGGGGGCGCCCGTGAAGACCCGGGCGCCTAGAGTCAGCTGCATGTGTGGCAGCTTTTGCTGCCTCGACTTGACTTAAAGGTCTAGGCGCCCGATAGGTCTCGGGTGCCTAGCTTAGCTAGGTATTGATAGCTTTTGCTGTCTTGGTCGAAGAGAAAGGGAGGGGGCGCCCGAGGGGTCACGGGCACCCGGGTTGACCGTTGTTTTGACCATTGACCAGTTTGACTATTTTGACATGGTTTGACTCTAATGACCAACCAACAATCAAGTCAATTTTAACTCTAAATTTAATGATTTTATTTAACGACAGAAACCAGATTTTGAGTTAAGTCCTAACTGTCTCACCTGATCTAGAGTTATCAATCACGTTAACTTTATGGGTTTTTGTGAGACAGGTTTTAATAGAAGTAAAAGATTTATTTTGAAAAACCATGATTAATTTTGAAAAGTTAAATTAATTTTAAAAATAATTAGTTTTAAATTTATTTTGTAAAAGAAATTATTGAATCTAAGATTAACTGAAATCTGTGTTAGATTCAAATTTGACAAAGAGTAAATTGAATTTGAATTTCAAAAATTGGCTTCCAGGTCTTGGCGAGGCACAAGGCCTTCTTTGGTCGTAGCCTTATTGGATCATCAACCCTTTCCTTGACAAAGCCTTTTAGTGAAATTTCATTTTCAAAATTACTTTTTGAGAGATTCTGGTCTAACTAGTTTGGGTCTTGGATCGGTAGCTTCGGCTAGTTCTGCCAAAATAGCTTCCCTAACGTACTATCATCTCACCTCTACCCAATACTATATTGTTCAAATTCCAGTTAATCGGTTTAGTCCTTAATCTAACCAGTCCTATGTCTAAGCATGGTAAATTACAGAAAATAAATAAACAAGCAATCATGCAATTTTACAATCAGAAAAGGAATTTATTTAACTATAAAAATAGTTTTTAAGTTGGCTCCCCTGGACTAAAGCCGCGATAATGATTAGGCAAGATATGAATCTTGTCCTTGGGGATCCAATACTGGTTTGGTCCAGCTTGGTTGCTCAGGCAAAGTTTGGGTACCCATGCCTGAACTTTGGGTCTAGACTGATTCAGTACAGCATAATATGACCTTTGTCTAGCCTTAGTTCGATACCCTAACCCGGATCGATTTAGAACGGACTTCTATTTTCCAAGGATCATATCAAGACCCTTGGAACCCAAAGTGAATCGTTCCAAAGCTGCTCTAAGGTCCTTGACTTGAGTTTTCAAGGAGGAGTTCTCTTTCTCAAGTTTTTCAACTTGAGTAGAGGTTCCTTCTTGAACCTTCTCAGTTAAGGATCTAGAGTCAACGTCCTCTTTCAGGAGTTTTACTTCCTATCGGAGAGACTCGACTCGAATTTTGGCTTTTGCCAAGTTACTAGACAAGTATGCAATTAATTCAGCTAATTCAGATTTTGAATAACCACTTACAGTGATTTTGTCGTCTTCTGATATGGTGAGCTTTCCGTCGTCCGGCTCCGATTCTGATCCGGTGTCAATGTCTTCGGATGTAGTCCGGGCGAGCAGATTTGATTGTGGGGCCTCTTCTTCTTCTTCAGATGAAGACTCGTCCCACGTTGCTTGAAGGGCCTTCTTCCTTCTTGTCTTTTTAGCTTCTTTCAGATTAGGGCACTCCGATTTGAAGTGTCCCTTTTTGTTGCATTCGAAGCACGTTATGTTGGATTTGCTCTTCGATGGTTCAGTCGGATCCTCCTTCTTTCAGCTGGCTTTTCTTCTATTGGACTGATTCTTCAGCTCCTTGTAGTAGTCCCATGCAAGCTGAACCAGCTTGGGTCGATCCCCTTCGCTGTCTTCTGAGTCTGAGTCTGAGTCAGACTCGGGTGCAGGTTGAGGCTTCTTCTTAACCATCTTCCCTATTTTTCCCTGCAACAAAAGTAATGCCTTTCTCGGCCAAGGTACAGTTAGTCTGCTCATGTAGTTCAAGTTCAGAAAACAACTCATCTAATTTGATTTTAGAAAGATCCCTTGAAACTTTGTACGCATCTACCATAGATGCCCACAAAGTATTTCTCGGGAAAGCGTTAAGGGTATACCTGATCAGGTCACAGTTCTCTACCTTGTGACCGATTGTGTGTAGACTGTTCATCAATTCCTGGATTATGGCGTGGAGCTAGGCTGCTGACTCGCCGTCGTTCATTTTGATCGTGTATAGCTTGTTTAGCAGTAGGTCCCTCTTGCTGATTTAGGTGTTGGAGGTTCATTCGTGCAATTCAATTAACTTACCCCAGAGTTCCTTTGCACTGTTGAATGGTCCCACCCGGTTCAGCTCTTCTTTGGTTAGACCACATTGGAGTGTCTGGGTAGCTTTAGCATCAGCCTCGATCTTCCTTTTTAGCGAGGCGTCCCATTCGGTGTAAGATTGTGCCACTCCTTCAACATTTTTTGGGATTTCTAGACCAGATTGGATTATAATCCACATGTCCACCTGGGTTTTCAGGTGGACTTCCATCCGACTCTTCCAGTAGGAGAAGTCCTCCCCACTGAAGAGTGGTGGTCTGGCTGTACTAAAACCCTCTTGCATGGCCATTTAGAAATTCTAAAATAAAAGAAAAAAAAAATGTCCCAAGACTTGGTCTTAGATTCGCAGTGCGGGAATAAGGAATTTAAAAGAAATTATCGAGTGGTGTTGCACCAACCTCGATTAACGATAAAAATTCGATCGAAAAAGAAATTAAAATTTTCGTAAAAATCCAAAAAACTCCCAAATTGGTGGTTGCACCAAATTTGAGCTACCCCGCTCTGATACCACTTGTTGGATCGAGAAACACGATAGAGGGGGGGGGGTGAATATCGTGAAAACTTTTTCGGATAAGACTTAAGAGAAAGTACGCAGCGGAATTAAAAACAAACACGAGGAACACAAGTATTTTTACTTGGTTCGGAGTTGCAGTCGGCTTCTACTCCAAGGCCCACGGTCCTTGACCGTTTACTGGGGGCAATTCTATATTCGCGCAAAGGTTTAGAGTTTTAATACAAGAATAGTGCAGTAAGTAAACTAATACACTTTTCGTTACCAACGCCCGGTGTGGATCGTACTTCGGAGCAGAGGGTCATCGTCGGCGCTGGAATATCGAGATCCGAGTTTGCGGGAGCAGAGCGCTTGAACGAAAAGCTTAAAGGCGTTGGAAAGTTGTGTTATTGAAGCCTCGGGGTCGAGCCCCTTTTATAGTGCTCCTGAGGGAGCCTGATTCGCTGGGGGCGCATAACATGTGCTTTCAGATCGGAGAAACCTCATCCGCAGCTCGGTTAGCTCTTATCCCTTCAGAATCGGCCTCAGAGCTGACTGGGGCGCCCGGGACCTCCCGGGCGCCTAGCCTAGCTGCCTGCCCCTTTCCTTTGGGGCGTTCTGAGCTACAGAAACACACTCCTTCGGTCCCTGCATCCAAGGTTAGTTCCAAAACAAACAAGGTAAGAATATTAGTCCATTTTTACAAGCGTAGTTGTCTTGGTTCTAACTTTGGGTCTCCCAAATGGATCTCTAGGTCGAACCGACGCCTACTGTTCCCTCGACGGGGAAAGCGTCCTCACCTACTCCTCTCAGGAGAGTTTACCTTTTGCCAACCGGCTCCTCCGGTTGGACTTTTGCCCGATCCACCTGACCAGGTCTTCGTTCCCAGTCCTCATCCAGGACTTCGTGTCCACCGTCCGAGCAGGTCTTTGGTGCCCAGCCCCTTGCCAGGACTTCGTGCCCAGTGCTCGACCAGGACTTCGTGCCCACCTTCCGAGCAGGTCTTCGGTGTCCAGCCCCTTGCCAGGACTTCGTGCCTAGTCCTCGACCAGGACTTCGTGCCCACCTTTCGAGCAGGTCTTCGGTGCCCAGCCCCTTGACCAGGTCTTCTTTGCCCAGCCCTTTGCCAGGACTTCTTGCCTAGTGTGCCTAGGACTTCTTTCCTACACACTTAGTAAACACATTAGATAACAATAACATCTTAACTCTTGAACCCTTTATCATTATCAAAATCCAGGTTTAACTTAGGTGCTCCCTGCACCAACAATATCTACTGACATCATCAGTGAAAGTGATGAAGTACTGATAGCCTCCTCTAGCTGCGATATTGAAGGGGCCACATACATCAGTATGTATGAGTCCTAACAAGTCTGTCGCTCTTTCACCGTGCCCACTAAATGAAGTCTTGGTCATCTTGCCTAGAAGACAAGATTCACATGTCTCATATGATTCAAAATCAAATGAGTCTAGTAATCCATCCTTATGGAGCTGGGATATGTAACTCTCATTTATGTGTCATAAGCGACAATGCCAGAGATATGTTTGGTTCAAATCATTTGGTTTGAACCGTTTGGTATTTATGTTATAGATTGGGTTTTCTAGGTCTAGACCATAGAGTCCATTCACAAGTGGTGCATTACAATAGAACATGTCATTTAGCATTATGGAACAACATTTGTCCTTTATGATAAATGAAAAGTCTTTCTTGTCCAAACAAGATACTGAAATTATGTTCTTAGTCAATGCAGGTACATAAAAGCACTCCTCTAGTTCTAAGATAAGCCTAGTGGGCAAAGACAAGGAATAAGTTCCTACAGTTATGGTAGCAACTCTTGCTCCATTGCCTACTCGTAGGTCCACTTCGCCCTTTGTCAATTATCTAGCTCTTTGAAGGCCCTGCACATTACTACAAATGTGAGACGCGCATCCGGTATCTAATACCCAAGAAGAAAAGATAGATAGATTGACTTCTATAACAAAAATACTTGAGGCAGAAGTCTCACTTCTTTTTTTCTTTACTTCCGCCAGGTAATGTTTGCAGTTCCTCTTCCAATGTCCGGTCTCACCACAGTGGAAGCAGGTCCCTTCCATAGGCACCCTATCTTTAGCCTTGGATGTAGTAGAGTTGGCCTTGTCTTTGGCTTAGGTCTTACCCTTGCCTTTGGCTTGGGTCTTACCCTTGCCTTTAGGCTTCCATTTACCTTTGCCCTTTTGTACCATCAATACATTATTGGTTTTGGTTTTCTTGAGATTAGGTTCAGCAGTTCTTAACATGCTGAGCATCTCAGACAAAGGTTTGTCAATTTCATTCATGTTATAGTTCATGACAAATTAATTGTACCCTTCTGGTAACGATTGCAAGATAAGGTCCGTAGCCAATTCTTGGCCCAGTGGAAATCCTAGTCTTTCAAGGTTCTTGACATACCCAATCATCTTGAGTACGTGAGTTCCTACAGGAGTTCCTTCTTATATCTTGCATGCAAATAGGGCTTTAGACACCTCAAACCGCTCGTACCTAGCTTGCCCTTGATATAGTTGTTTTAGATGCTCAACCATATCATGTGCATTCATGTTCTCATGTTGCTTCTGAAGCTTAGAGTTCATGGTGGCAAGCATAAGGCATGATACATCAAGTGCATCATCCTGATGCTTCTTGTAAGCATCCTTTTCGGCACGGGTAGCGGTAGCGGCGGGTGCTTCTGGAAGAGATTGCTCTAGGACGTACAATTTTCATTCTTGTTTGAGGACTATCCTCAAGTTTCTGTACCAGTCTAGGAAATTAGCTCCGTTGAGCTTGTCCTTCTCAAGGACAGATCGCAAAGAGAGAGTATTTGACATGTTATATGACATGGTGATCTACAACAGTAGAATTATGCAGAAATAAGTATCATATCTAATTTTTTTAATTAGGTTTTTAATTAAATGATACTCCCACTGAATCATAGAGCTTTGGTTGGGGCTAGTCATGAATGTAGGCAAACTCAATTTACCAACACTACTAGCTCCAAACCAAATAGCAATCATTATTCATGTGGGACAAGATCCATATTATACTTCATCTTGAGTTAGCTTTGGTTAATCGCCCAAGACTTGGTATAATTAGGTAGGTAGCATTTTACCAATTACATCTCATGCAACTCTTTGAAACAAAGGGTCAAGATCCACATTACACATCATCTTGAGTTAGCTTTGGCTAATCACCCAAGACATGGAATAATTGTTCTCTTACCCAATTTTCCCAACTTTTGGGATATGCCTCCAAGTTTCTCAATCTAATTGAAGGGACTTAGTTAAGTCTCACCCAAAGTTTGATAGCGGGACATCACAATTGTCCTCTCGCACTCTACCAAGATAAAATGCATCACTTTGCTTTGGCAAACCCAACAACAAATGATTGAGGTAGTTTATGAGTACCAAACTTTGGTAGGCATATTGAGTTGACTTAATTGAGATAACTATTTATCTAATCATGCATCACATACACACATTGCATATATCAATATATAAGCGATAAAACATGACATGGTTATGGCCCGTATACTACGATCTTCCCAAGCCAATGAGAAGATCGATGGTCAACCTAGGGATAACTTCTTCTCCAAGTGCATCCTTCGGTCATCATGTGCGGTCGACATCCTTCTTGTAACTTCATTCTTCAATGGACACTCCACTACTCCTTTTGTACATTACAATGTAGGAAAACTTGAGTTACATTCGAGTCTAAATCTATTTTTACAACTTGAAAAAACAGAGACAAGGCACGACACGCAGGCCGTATTATGAATTACAACATGCACACACACACACACATATTCATCCAATCATATTGGGGTTAAGGCCATAACCATGCACCATGTCATCAATCACATACAATAGATTTAGGACATCAATTTTTATTATGATTGAAAAAATGCTCATGAGCCGAAACCATAGGTTATAAAATTTGTCGAGTACATTCGCATCATAGCACACTTTCATATTTCATATGATGATGCTATAGACTTTTAGTTTGATCAATACAAACTTTTGTATCTCGACAAATGCTCATATATTATACAATCCATAATAAAATTATATCCTACTTCTATATCACATATAAAAGTTTTCTAAGCTTTGTACAATCTTTCGCAAGTGGCTCTGATACCACTGAAGGGATCTATAGGTAAAAATATTTAAAATCGCAGTAGAAATAAGATCCCTCGAGCGATCCATGCGAAAGAAAAACTCATACAAAGTGATCTACAATTCCTATCTTATAGGAATACCTTTGTCGCGTGCCCTTCGCTTATCCCGCTAGTCTTTTAGGTCACCGGATCTCTTACACGTTCAAGTGTCCGTGCCTCTATGCGTATCCACACGAACACGATCTACGCCTCAGAGAGGAACCACCTTAGTTGTGCTAGCAACTTGAGATGATTCACAAAGCACAAGAACCTCTACTAGAGAGTTATGGACAAGGAGGAAGAAAGAAGAGGAAGTGAGATGCCCCCTCTAGCCTTTGACAAGGGGGGTATTTATACTCATCTAATGAATACCAAGGGTCTATGTCCCTTGAGCTTCTCTCATCTTAATGCTAATAAAACCCAATGAATACCAAGCCTCTTGGTATCCCTTGAGACTCTTAGTATTCTATTCATCTAATGAATAGAATGTCTCTTAGCCTTCCTCTTAAATAATATTTTATTAAACCCTTTAATGAATATTATCCATAATTAAGTGGTTGAGTCTAATCTAGATGAGTCTAACTCAAATTAGACTCAATCCCATAATCTAATTGGATTCACTTGAGTCTAACTCAATTAATCCAATTCGAATCAAATCTTAATCAAACCAAGATCAATTAATCTCCGAAGCATCGTGTCCTTAATGTGTGACCTAATAGGTTCTCGTAACGTTGGCAATGTATCTAAACCACTTTAGACACATAAGCAATGAGCGGCATCTAGCAATGCATCATTGCTACCCAAGTAACAAGAAAAGTCGAGATCCGACTTAACCTCCATGACTACGATAATGTATGACCTTGTCCTTCTATCCTCGATATCTAGATTGACCAATGAGGCATAGACTGTGTCATCCTCAGTCAATCTTGTGTTTCTTGATCCCCGAGTAGACTCACTCAAACAAATGAGCTTAATATCTCATATTGACTCATTTGAGCATGGCCATGCGTTTTAGTAGTCCTACTCGATCAAGGGGCCCACAGATATCACTCCCGTCATATGGGATGGATAGATCCCATCTACATCACTCACATCCCTCCGCATAATTCATTACATACCCAGTGATTACCTTTATAGTTCACCCTGTTACGGGTGACGTTAGACGATACCAAAGTACATAACTCCTTATGTAGGGAACCGTAGTGACTTCAGGTCTAAGGACTATTCATACCAATAGTCACATGAGAAAGTTTATGACACTCATATGACAATCTATGAAACTTTCTCATAGCGGGTCATTCAGTACACATTCTCCAATGTATATCCATGTGTCAACTTGATATCACATATCCATAACTTGTGAGCTCAAGTCATCAGTTGACCTACATGCTAGTCTCCATGCATTAATATTGTCCTTGAATATTAATGCTTGACTAGGAATGGTTTAGAGTAGTGTTCTCTACATCATCTCACTATCGATTCAACCAATCGATATAATATTGATGAGAACCTACTACCCAAGGACATTATTATACTTAGTTATTTGGCACAAATACAAAGTAAGTATAATAACCAAACATGCCTTTATTAATAATAGAATATGACACAAAATGTCCCTAGTCAATCATCACATAATTGGCTCTAGGACTCCTACTAACATCCTGGTCGTGGACTGGGCACGAAGTCCTGGTGACTGAAACTGAGAAAAAGTCCTGATGAGTGAAGTTAGGCAAAAAGTCCTGGTCGTGGACTGGGCACGAAGTCCTGGTGAGTGAAGCTGGGCAAAAGTCCTGATGAGTGAAGTTAGGTACGAAGTCCTGGTCGTATGATTGGGCAAAAGTCATGGTGAGTGAAGCTGGGCAAAAGTCCAACCGGATGGGCCGGGTAGCAACCGTCTCCTGAGAGGAATAGGTGAAAGACACATTCCCTGCGAAGGGAACATAGGCGTCGATTCAATCGCGGGAAATCCGAAGTCAGAACCAATTCGTTAAGGTTAAGAATATATATCTGCATATTTGTCTTGTCTTTGATTGTATGGCAGGTACCTAAAGTTGGAGGCAAGGCAAAAGAGCTAACAAGGAAGAAAAAGCTTCCTGGAAGGGCACCTTGGACTGGGCAGCCCCTCCCAGGCGCCTATTAACACAGGCGCCTGAGGGCTCCTAGGCGCCTGTTAACACAGGCACCTGGGAAGGGGATCTTATCCCTGCTTCGAGTTCGGCGCGAAGATGACGTTTGATCGAGACTTGTGAGGTGCCTCCTTCAACACAGGCGCCCCAATGACTAGTATACAAAGGGGTTCGACCCCTCAACTCAGAACACCAATTCCGAGATTATTCTAAGCATTCCGAGTGAAAGAAAAGTGCTAGAGATGAAGCCCTAAGACCAAAGAGGCTCCCGGAGGATGTGCGCGACACTTCAGAGTTCCAGATCGGCCGGGATCATCGATTCTTTGTTTGGTTTGATTTACTTTGCGGATTTAATTTCCTTAATATTTTTTTTTGTAAATTGTGCACTGTAAGATGGATTTCTCCACCTCTGGAAATTCTGAAAAGGAGACCATTAGTGGACGGGTATTTCCCGTGTTTAGGCATTGGACGTACTGATTGTAGGACCGGTGTCGTCGATAGAGGGGGGGTGAATATTGACCGTTGAAAAATCTTCAAAAACTTCGTCGATCGTTCTAGACTCAGAGTGTTAGTGCAGTGGAAAAGTAAAACAGAACGAATAAAACAAACAGACACAGCAGACACGCGGGATTTATTTACTTGGTTCCCGACCCCCTGGGTCAGTACTGTTGGGACCGGGTGCATGTTGACAAGGATACGAGTTCGTAAAATTTTAAATTTTTACGTGCAGCGGAAGAATTTGCATAAAATAATTTTCTAAATTATTTTAACTTCGTATCTAGCATGCAACTTTATGGTGTGTTGACATAATCATAAAATAAAACTTTGCGGAAAAGTAAACTAATTTACTTTGTACCTTTCGTAACTCGAAGAAAGGGACGAGATCCAACCGTAGCGTCCCTTGGAAGCTCCGCCTCTATTCGCGTCCACGCCGAGTTCTCTTCGGGATGACTTCGCAAAGTCACGAGTTTTGTGCCGATGAGAACTACTAGATTCTCGGAAGGCACAACTAAGAAGATCAAGAGAGGAGTTAGGAAACTAACCACCAAGAACGGAATCGAATTCCGAGAGAGAGAGGGAGATGTGATCCGCTTCTTCTTCTTCTTCGTTGGTTTCTTCTTCTCCTTGAAGCTCACGGCAACACCTTGCCTTGGAGGAGTTGAGCCGGCCCTAGATGGAGGAAGGGGCGCCGGCCCTAGGTCTCCAATGGGCGCCGGCCCTAGGTGGGGAGAAGGGAAGGAGAAGAGGAGTCGCTATCCGCTTCTTCTTCTTCGTGTTCGGGTTCTCCTTCTTCTTCTTGAAGCTCACGGCATCTCCTCCTTGGATGTAGGTTGGGCGCCGGCCCTAAGGGAACTAGGGTGGGCGCCGGCCCTAAGGGAAGAGAGGGTGAGGGAGAGGAGAAGAGAAGAGAGAGAGGGAGAGATCTCAATCAACAATTGATTAGATTAGATTAGGAATAAAGGCTTCCCCTTGGTTCCTTATATAGTAGCAACTCCTTTGCTAAGTCTCTCTCTTAACGGAATTAGTTATAAGAAATTTATCTTATAAATTTTCTTATTAATTATTCCATTTAAACCGAGTCTTTATTATAAACTAATTTATAATAAAACTAATTCTTCTTCTCTTTAAATTATGGAATAAATTTTATAAGAAATTTATAAACTTTCTTATTATGGAAAAATCAATTCATAATTGATTTTATAAAATTAAAATAAACCAATTCATGGATTATTTTAACTTCCATAAAAAGAATAAATTTCTATAAATTTATTTATATAAATTTCTTTATACAAATTTATTTATCCATAATTTATAAAATAAATCACACTAGATTTAATTTATTAATTAAACCAAAATTAATTGGTTTTCTCCTCTTATTGTGGCCGGCCACCAAAGGGGGTTTTGACACCCTCTTTGGCCGGCCCAAACCAACCCGAACCGCCGCGAATTAAACTCATTTAATTCGCCCAAAAAGCCTTCAAAAGACTTAGCCAATTTTAGCTTCCATTGCGCCTCTGACTAACTCAGATTCGACTTATTTCTCTTGATCAGAAAATCCAATTTTCAACTCGTTTTAAATCCCTCAGATTACTCGTAGTGCGTGTGACTAAATAGGCTTTCGATTTATGTTGGTCGTCTATAATTAACCCATTAATTATAGAACGATCATGAGTGGCACCTAGTAGTACATCATGATCCCCAATTAATCGAAAGATCAACGGTTTGACCTCAGAAGAAATTATTCTGAAACCCTTCAGCAGCTCTAATGAATCGTGCCCCATTCCCTTCACCACCTTATACCCACTTGGTTCAGGACACGGTCTATGGTGTCAGTCCCCACTAGGCTGACTACGTCACACCTAGCCCAAGTAGTGTCTTTCTCGTCCTTTGGATTTCTAATTACTCTCATGTATTTAAGAGACTCGCACTCTAAACATGATATGCTCTGGCCAGAGGCTTTGAGTAACAATCCGACGGTAGGCCTAGGTATACATCTCCTCGCAAGGAGTGGTGAATCCTTTGTAGGCTGTTCAAACATCTTCGGGCACTTCGGCTTATACCCAATCATCCTGGGTCCACACCTCCTTGGAGATGCTTGCTTAAGATGTTAAAGTATAAGTCTCCATGACCAAGATGACTTGAACACCGCAAGTCTAAGGACCATCGCACTTAAGCTGCAGTAAGAACTTTATCGACATATCTTTATAGATAACCATATGAAGTCTTACAGCTAGTCACTCCAATGAACTAGTTCCCTTAACTAGCATCCATGTTTATCTCCGGACATCCCAATGTCACCAACCAGTGAGAATCAGCTGATTAGAGAATAACCCATGCTAGTCTCAACGGAATTGATAGTGTCCGTATTTATCAATTCATCGACTAGGGATATTTTCAATACTTCACATTTGCACATTTAGAGATAATCACTAGTTGTGATCCCATCACAAATTCTCTTATGCTGTGAGTTGTATTGCGGACATTCAGTAGATGAGTTTAAGATCCTAATCAAATACACAAAATGTATACTCAAATAGTGAATTATCATTTATTGAAATAAATGTTTACAATCATAAGGCGATTGCCTTAGGACACTTCTCTCATATCACTAACAAGTACGTCCAAGGCCTATGTACTCGGCGTGAGTCCACTATTAGTCTCCTTCCCAAAATTTCCGGAGGCGGAGAAAACCCGTCTTACAGTGCAAAAGTACAATCAAGAAGATAATAAACTGAATGCGGAATAATAAATGCAAACCGAACAAAACAAAGTTTGAAGCTTGGCCGATCTAGACCTTCGAAGTGCCGCGCACTTCCTCCTGGAGCCTCCCGGTCGTAGAGCCTCATCTTTAGCGCATTATCGTCGGTCAGAATGATCAGAATCGCTCTTGGAAGTTGTGTCTAAAGTAGAGGGGTCGAAGCCCCTTTTATAGGCTTCATTCGGGCGCCTAATACGTTGAGGGTGCCCCTATAGACTTGGTCAAACCTTATCCCCGCGCCGAACTCGTCGCAGCTGATAAAACCTTTGACTTGGGCGCCTACATGAACTCGGCCACCTGTATCCTCCCGGGCGCCTGAATGGAAGCCTGTTCTCTGTTCCTTCGCAGAACTGCTGTTTTACTTCTTTAGGTCAGGCGCCCCTATTGATGGGGGTGCCTGGCTTCCAGGCAATCAGGTGCGTTGTGTGTTGTTTCATCGCTTTGTCTTCCATTCTTGGTACCTGCAAGATACATAAATACAAAGCAAATATACACACAATATTAATCTTAAGGACTTGGTTTTGACTTCGAATTTCCACGAAACCCTAGGTCGAACCGACGCAAGTTCTCACCCCCCGAGAACGCGCCTTTCACCTACTCCTTTCAGGAGCCGGTTGCCACCCAGTCCTTCGGGTGGACTTTTGCTTAGCTTCCGATACTCTCGGATCTCGAGACGTTCGAACCCTAACCCGTCTCTACTTCTGTCCTTAGTCATCGCTCAGCTAAGTTGCTCAGTCCCTCGAACCAAGACTTTGTGCCCAAACCCTAAGTCCAGGACTTCGGTGCCCAACCCTCGGCCAGGTCTTCGTGCCCAGTCCTCGACCAGGACTTCGGTGCCCAACCCTCGGCCAGGTCTTCTTGCCCAGTCATCGACCAGGACTTCGTGCCCACCTTCCAAGCAGGTCTTCGGTGCCCAGCCCTTTGCCAGGACTTAGTGTCCAATCCTTGATCAGGACTTAGTGCCCAATTCTCCGAACCAGGACTTAGTGCCTAAATTTACTAGGACTTTGGTCCATTTTGTTACTCCTCTCTTAACTCCCCTTTGTCTGTTCAATGTATCACTGACTTAAGTAAATTGTCAAACATTAAAACACTTAGAGGAGAACATCATTGATACAACTTGCACCAACAATCTCCCCCTTTTTGATGTTTGACAATAACTTAAGTTAGATTGGTTTAAAGGGCTAAACCTTAACTCTTGGGATCAAATGAAAAAAGATGATCTAAGTTTTGAAAATTCATTTTTAATCCTCTGGGGAAAAATAGGAAAAATGAATTTCTAACTTTCACTCTCCCCCCTTTTTGGAAAAACATTTTGATTTTCATTGATCCTTTGGGAAGAAACCAAAAATTTTCTAACTTAAGCACACCTCTCCCCCTTTGTCATACATCAAAAAAATCACCAGAAATACTTGCGCCAACAATGAGAATATTTGGTTCTTTTTGAAAATACTTAGTATAAGTTTTTGAAAGCATAGCATAAAACTAATTACTTAAGTATTTTGAACTCAGAAAACTTAAACAATATTGTTTTATTTCGAGAAAATACTGTATTTTTGAAAGAATATTATGAGCTTTGAAAGGTACAAATACTTTGAAAAATGATCTTTGAAACATGCAAGTACTTGAAAAGATATTATGAATTTTTGAGAAATATGCAAGTACTTTTAAAAAATTGATTAAGCCTTTTTGGAAAATCTAAGTACTTTTGAAACATATTATGCAATTTTGAAAAACATAAGTACTTTGAAAAATATGAATTTTGAAAAATTAAGTACTTTGAAATTATTATGAATTTTGAGAAGTATAAGTACTTGACATGGTTCCTTTTCCAGTCTGACACAATCCTAGGAAATCTTGTTGACTACAAGGACATTTTCCTAAGTGTCCTGAAAAATTCTCCAAATTCAAGTATGTACTATTTCTGAACGGAATTTTGATAGGTAAAAAAAATGATAGTATTTTGAAAATATATGTATGAATTTTTGAAGACATAATATTTGACTTGGTTTATCTTCCAGTCTGACACAATCATAGGAAACCTTGCTGACTACAAGAACATTTTCCTTAGTGTCCTAGAAAATTTTCCAAACTCAAGAAAAACATTATCTCAAATTGAGTAAAACCAGATGAATTTTTTGAAAATAATAGTATTTTTTAAAGAAAAATTATTAAAATGATAGTCTTTGAAAGGATACTTATGTTTTTAAAAGGATTTGAAAATACCGCGCATGAAAACATTTGAAATATTCAATAATTCTTTTAATTTGACCTCCCCCTAAACTTGACCCAGTCCTGGGAAGCTTGTTGACCACAAGTACTCTTCCTCTGAGTCTTTAGGATTTGGTTCAAATCAAAAAGAATTATTTAACAATTTCAAAAATAAACGATTACCAAAAAAACTTTTCTGAATTTTTCTTTTGACTCAGACTCCCCCTAAATTTGACACATCCTAGGAGTCCATGAAGATCATGAAGTGGGCCTTCCTCTGTGTCTTTAGGGTTTATCAAAGTCAAAGAAGCAAGTAATATTTTGAAAAGATAATCTTTTAAAGCAAGAGCTTTTTTCAAAAACACAAGTGATAGTTATTTGAAAGCACAGTTTTCGAGAAAAACATTTCAAAATAATGAAAGCACTCCCCCTGTACCCGACATCGTTTGACTCTATCTAAGTGCCCTAAGGAACTTTAGTGTTGTCCTAAGAGGCTTGTGTCTAATTGTGTGAGTCAAACAATTTTCAAAAGGATATAATTTTTGAAAACATATACTGTATTGGCAATCAAACAAGCATCAAATCCATAAAAATATTATTATGTTAAAGCACTATTTTGAAAATATATTTTTTGAAAAATATTCTAGCAATTTTGAAAAACAATTTTGAAAACAATTTTTCAATTCATTAGTCCTTAACATCTCACCCATTCTAGATATCTCAATACAGCAAGCATGGTTGCCTTATGGGTGTATTGTGAGATGCTTGAATCATTTTACATTATTATTAAATCTAAGATTGATTGAAGCTTGTGTTAGATTCAAATCTGACAATAGTAAAATGAATTTGGTTTTCAATAATCGGCTTCCAAGTCTTGGCGAGGCACTAGGTCTTCTTTGGTCGTAGCCTTATTGGATCATCAACCCTTTCTTTGACAAAGCCTTTTATAGAAAATTCATCTTCAAGTTACTCCTTGAAAGATTTTGGTCTAACTAGTTTGGGTCTTGGATCGGTAGCTTCGGCTAGTTCTGCCAAGATGGCTTCCCTAACGTACTATCATCTCACCTCTACCCAATACTAGGTTGTTCAAGTTTCAAATAATCTTTTTCCTATAACCATTCTAAATTATACATAAAATTAAACGTGAATGACATGACATATATTTTAAGAAAATTGCATATCCATGGCATGGCAGTTATGCATGAGTCAAGCAATTCAAATTGTCTTATTTAAGTTTCTAAAAATGTATCAAATTCCCGATTTGATACATATCGTATGAACCCGCGAATATGTCAACCCACTTTAACATATTTAATTTTATTAACTTAATTGTTACGGTTTGGGTAAGATTTTAGTTTAGTTTGGGTTTAAGTTATTTAAGATTTGGTTGGATTCAAGTTAATTGAAGAATTAATTGAAGTTGAATTAATTAGAAATTAATTGAGGTTGAATTAATTAGGAATTAATTAAAGTTAAATTAATTGAGGATTATTTGAATTAAAATTAATTAAGGATTATTTGAATTAAAATTGATTAAGGATTAAATGAATTAAAATTAATTAAGGATTAAATGAATTAAAATTGATTAAGGATTAAATGAATTAAAATTAATTAAGGATTAAATTGAATTAAAATTAATTAAGGATTAAATTGAATTAAAATGAATTAAGTATTAAATTGAATTAAAATTAAATTGAATTAAAATTAATTAGAATTTGATTTAATTAAGATTTAATTGAATTAATTTATTTGAATTTGATTTGATTAAGATTGAATTAATTTGAATTAATTTGAATTTGATTTGATTAAGATTTAATTAATTTGAATTTGATTTAATTAAGATTTAATTGAATTAATTTGAATTATTTTGAATTTGATTTAATTAAGATTGAATTAATTTGAATTTGATTTAATTAAGATTGAATTAATTTGAATTTGATTTAATTAAGATTTGAATTAATTTGAATTTGATTTAATTAAGATTTAATTGAATTAATTTGAATTTGATTTAATTATGATTTAATTGAATTAATTTAAATTATTTTGAATTTGACTTAATTAAGATTTGAATAATTAAGGTTGAAATGATAAATTAATAGTTGTGGATTTAAGTTCATAATTTTCATTATTTCAAAAATTTCTGACTCTTCTACTATTTCATCCTTATTTATCTTTCAAGTTTTTCCAATAATTCAGGTTTATTTGAATCTTTGTGATTTTTATTAACTATGGCCTTAATCTTAGAAAATTCCATCTCCTCCTCAAGATTAGATCTTTCAATATCCTCGAAGTAGGTGGAGTAAAATGGGTCACTAGTTAATTTTTCAAGATTATCCAAGAGAATAATTAAATTATTATCTAAAGGAATTTCATCTTCAATATCCTCAAAATTATCCTCAGAAATAATATCTTCAAGCATTTCAAAATTAACTTCTGGATTATCCTTAAGATTTTTAGAGTTAAATTCAGAATTATCTTTAGGATTTTCAAGTTTGAATTCAGAATCATCCTTAGGATTTTCAAATTTGAATTCGGAATTATCCTTAGGATTTTCAAATTTGAGTTCAGATTCATACAACGGATTTTCAAATTTGACTTCATAATTATCTAAAGGATTTTCAAATTTAAATTCAGAATTATCAGAGTTAAAATTAAGATTAATTCCAAAATTGTTAATAAGAATTTTAACATTATCTTATTTAATTTCAGGAGTAACACTAGTACTATCAGATTTAATTTTGGAATTAATTTCAGTAATTTTACCAGATCTAATTTTAGAATTAATTTCAGTAATTTTTTAATTGACATTAAAAATTAAACAGTTAATTTCTGATATTTTGACATTATTTACATTTTCTAATTGATCATTCAAGATATTAAGTTGCCTATTTACACAATTTAATTTTTCAGTAACATTATCTAAACAATTTACATAAGAAAGTGCAGGAGATTTAAAAATTTTCGGAATATAAATTTTACGTACCGTTGTCGGACACTTATTTTTATAGTGTCCGTATTTCTCGCAGTTGAAGCATCTGATGTGGTCCTTGTTCTTCCGGACTTCTGGCGCTGGTGTCTCCTTTGTCGCCGGTGGTGTAGACCGAGTCTTACAAGTAGGGCACTGATTTTTGTAGTGCCCTCTCTCCCTGAACGTGAAGCATATAATATGGAATTTAAAATTTGACATTAAAAATTAAATTATACTTGATTCACCCCTGGGCTTCCCCTCAACTCCTGGCGTCGTTGCTCCATCGACGGTTAGTTCAGTGAAGAGCGGCCTGGCTCTGATACCACTTGTAGGACTGGTGCCGTCGATAGAGGGGAGGGTGAATATCGACCGTTGAAAAATCTTCGGAAACTTCGTCGATCGTTCTAGACTCAAAGCGTTAGTGCAACGGAAAAGTAAAACAGAACGAATAAAACAAACAGACACAGCAGACACGCGGGATTTATTTACTTGGTTCCCGACCCCCCCTGGGTCAGTACGTCCAAGGCCTATGTACTCGGCGTGAGTCCACTATTGGTCTCCTTTCCGGAATTTCCAGAGGCGAAGAAAACCCGTCTTACAGTGCAGAAGTACAATCAAGAAGTTAATAAACTGAATGCGGAATAATAAATGCAAACCGAACAAAACAAAGTTTGAAGCTTGGCTGACCTGGACCTCCGAAGTACCGCGCACTTCCTCCTGGAGCCTCCCGGACGTAGAGCCTCATCTTTAGTGCATTGTCATCAGTCAGAATGATCAGAATCGCTCTTGGAAGTTGTGTCTGAAGCAGAGGGGTCGAAGCCCCTTTTATAGGCTTCATTCGGGCGCCTGATACGTTGGGGGCTCCCCTATAGACTTGGTCAAACCTTATCCCTACGCCGAACTCGTCGCAGCTGATAAAACCTTTGACCTGGGCGCCTACATGAACTCGGGCACCTGTATCCTCCCGGGCACCTGAATGGAAGCCTGTTCTGCGTTCCTTCGCAGAACTGCTGTTTTACTTCTTTAGGTCAGGCGCCCCTATTGATGGGGGCACCCCCATTGATGGGGCGCCTGGCTTCCAAGCTATCAGGTGTGTTGTGTGTTGTTTCCCTGCTTTGTCTTCCATTCTTGGTACCTGCAAGATACATAAATACAAAGAAAATATACACACAATATTAATCTTAAGGACTTGGTTCTGACTTCGGATTTCCACGAAACACTAGGTCGAACCGACGCAAGTTCTCACCCCCGAGAACGCACCTTTTACCTACTCCTTTCTAGAGTCGGTTGCCACCCAGTCCTTCGGGTGGACTTTTGCTTAGCTTCCGATACTCTCGGATCTCAAGATGTTCGAACCCTGACCCGTCTCTACTTCTATCCTTAGTCATCGCTCAGCTAAGTTTCTCAGTCCCTCAGACCAAGACTTTGTGCCCAACCCTCGGCCAGGTCTTCGTGCCCAGTCCTCGACCAAGACTTCGGTGCCCAACCCTCGGCCAGGTCTTCTTGCCCAGTCCTCGACCAGGACTTCGTGCCCACCTTCCGAGCAGGTCTTCGGTGCCCAGCCCTTTGCCAGGACTTAGTGCCCAATCCTCGATCAGGACTTAGTACCCAATTCTCCGAACCAGGACTTAGTGCTTAGATTTACTAGGACTTTGGTCCATTTTGTTACTCCTCTCTTAACTCCCCTTTGTCTATTCAATGTATCACTGACTTAAGTAAATTGTTAAACATTAAAACACTTAGAGGAGAACATCATTGATGCAACTTGCACCAACACTGACCCTGGGGGGTTAGGAACCATGTAAAATCCTGTGTACACTCTGTCGATTGTTTTTTGTTTTGTCTATTTTTCCGCTGTGCTACTCACTCTGAATAGAACAACTGATCGAAAGTTTACGACATGCTTTCCGAAGAAATTTTACAAGTCGATATTCACCCCCCCCCTCTATCGACGACACCGGTCCCCACAAGTGGTAACAGCTGATGGAGCAAAGACGCTAGGGGTTGAGAGGGAGCTCAGGGGTGAATCAGGTATATTTTTTAAGTATGTCAATATTTAAAGTTCATATTACATGCTTCAAGTTCAGGGAGAGAAGATACTATAAAAATCAGTGTCCTACTCATAAGACTCGAACTTCACCACCGGCGGCAATGGAGGTACCCGCACCAGGAGTCCGGAGGGACAAGAGTCACATCAAGTGCTTCAAATGTCAAAAGCATGGACACTACAAGAATCAGTGTCCATCCAAGGTACGAAAAATTTACGTTTGTAAGAATTTTTAAATTCCTGCACAGTCATATGATAATTTAGATAAATTAAATAACTTTTCTAATAAATTAGATTTTGTGCATAGTCAAATTAAGATATTGAATAACCAATTACTAAAAATAGACAACAATAAAATGTCAAAAATTAATGCCTTAATCTTTAATAGCAATACAATAATTTTTAGAATTAATTCTAATATTTTATCTGATAATTCTAAGAATAATGATAATATTGTTGATAATTCTAAGGATAATATTGTTGATAATTCTAAGGATAACATTGTTGATTCTAAGGATAATATTGTTGATAATTCTAAGGATAATCTTGTTGATATTTTTGAAGATATTAAAGAAAATTTTGAGGATATCAAAGATTATTCTGAGGATATTAAAGATAATTCTGAGGATAAGGATGAAATCATTATTAACTCTGATATTTTTAAGAATAGTGAAGATAAAACCCTCTTAGATGATGATTTAATTATTAATTTTTTTGGATAATCTTGAAGATAATTATAAAACATTAATTAGTAGCCCTAAAAACTACTCCACTTACTATGAAGATATAGAAGGATATAATTTTGATGATAAGGATGAGGAGGAAGATGAATTTTTTAGAATTAAGGATACAGTTAATAAAATATATGAAAATTCAAACAAAATTGAAGTGATGGAAAAACTTGAAAAATTAAATAAAGAAGAAATAGTAGATAAATCAGATATTTTTGAAATAATGAAAATAATGCAATTAAACCCACAACTATTAATTAACCCAAAAATTTTGAAACTTAAATCAAATTAATTTTTAACAACTTTAATTAAATCTTAATTAATTTTTACTCAATTTAATCCTTAATTAGTTTAACTTCAATTAATTCTTAATTAATTTAACTTCAATTAATTCCTAATTATGTTAACTTCAACTTCAATTTATTCTTAATTAATTTAATTTCAATTAATTCTTAATTAATTTAACTTCAATTAATTCCTAATTAATTTAACTCCAATTAATTTTTAATTAATTTAACTCAAACTCTTAAATAACTTAAACTCAAATTAAAATCTTAATAACTTAAACTCAAATTAAATAAAATCTTACTCAAACTGCAACAATTAATTTAATAAAATTAAATATGTCAAAGTGGGTTGGCATATTCGAGGGTTCACACGATATGTATCAAATCGAGAATTTGATACATTATTAGAAACTTAATCAAAAATGTCTTGACTTGATTGAATCATGCATAACTGTCATGCTCATGCATTTGCTAATTTTTTTTATTATATGTCATGACATTCATGTTTAATTTTATGCATGATTTAGAACGGTTAGATAGGAAAAAGACTAGTTGAAACTTGAACAACATAGTATTAGGTGGAGGTGAGATGATAGTATGTTAGGGAAGCCCTTCTAATAAGGTCAAGTAAGGTAAGGCGTACCCTACTTGGTCGGTTTAGTCTAGTGGAACTAGCTGAAGCTACCGATATAAAACCTAAGCTAGTTAGACCAAAATTTTTCAAGAAGTAATTTGAAAATGAACTTTCGGTAAAAGACTTTGTCAAGGAAAGGGTTGTTGCTCCAATAAGGCTATAGCCAAAGAAGGCCTCTGTGCCTCGCCAAGACCTGGAAGACAATTATTGAAACTTAATTTCAATTTACTATTTGATAAATTTGAATCTAACACAAGTTTTAATTAAATCTTAAATTTAACATCAATTCAAAGAAAATTATTCAAGCATCTTACAATACACCCATAAGGCAACCATACTTGCTTGTACTGAGACATTTAGAATGGGTGAGAAGTTAAGAACTAATAAATTGAAAAATGTTTTCCAAAATGTTTTCCTAAATTCTTAGGATATTTTCATAAAAATCTATTTTTAAAATAATTTTTAACATAATAATATTTTTATGGATTTCAAGCTTGTCTGGGTGCTTATATTATACATTTTCAAAATTATATCTTGTTCAAAAATTTGTTTGACCTACACAATTAGACACAAGCCTTTTAGGTCAGCACTAAAGTCCCTTAAGGCACTTAGATAGAGTCAGATGGTGTCGAATACAGGGGGAGTGTTTTTAAAAGTGATTTTTTTTTATCTTTCGAAAACTGTGCTTCAAAAATTACTATCACTTCAAAATGTTTTTCGAAAACTATGCTTTACAAATTACTATCATTTCAAAATGTCTTTCAAATACTCATTTTTATCCTTCGAAATGTTAATATTTCAAAATGCATTGTGCTTATTTCCCTTTTGATTTTGATATCCCCTAAAGACACAGAGGAAGTCTACTTCATGATCTACAAGGACTCCTAGGATGTGTCAAATTTAGGGGGAGTCTAAATCAAAAGAAATTATTTCTGACAATTATTTTTTAAAATTATTAGATAATTCTTTTGATCTAAATTAAACCCTAAAGACTCAGAGGAAGATTATTTGTAATCAACAAGCTTCTAAGGACTGTGTCAAGTTTAGGGGGAAGTCAAATTAAAAGAATTATTGAACATTTCAAAATAATATGTTTTCATATAGTGTATTTTTAAAATCCTTTTGAAAACATAAGCATTTTCCCTTTCAAAATACTATCATTTTAAATCATTTTTTATTATACTATCACTTTCAAAAACTTATTTTTTTTGAATCACTTTTGAAAATAATATTTACTTGAGTTTGGAGAATTTCCAGGATACTTAGGGAAATGTCCTTGTAGTCAACTAGGTTTTCTAGGATTGTGTCAGACTGGAAAAGAAACCAAGTAAGGTAAAATATTATGTTTTCAAAATAATATTAAATGAGTTTTTAAAAAAAAAGAAAACAAATATTTTTCAAAGTACTAAATTTTTCTTTCAAAGTACAAATATTTTACAAAATACAAATATTTTTTCAAAGTACTATATTTTCCAAAGCACTAATATTTCAAAGTACTAATATTTTTCAAAAGTGCACAATATTTTTTTCAAGGTATAAATTTTTTGTGCAAAACATTCTTCAAAGTACTAAGTGCAAATTTCTTTCAAAATACTAATTTTTCTAAATGCACTATATTTCTCTAAGTGAAAATTATTTTTAAGTGCATAATTTTTTTAACATCTTTTATGAGTGCAATTTTTTCCCAATTGAAAATTTTTCTAAGGCGATATCTTTTCTAATTGGAAAAATTTTCTATGTTCAAAATATTTTCTGAAAGTACAATTTGTTTTAGTGCAATTTAAGTACTTAGTTTTTCTTAACTAGTACTTAGTTTTTTTCAAATAAAAAGGGAAGACTTTCGAAAATTATTTTATCAAAAATGATATGCTTTCAAAAAATTATACTAAGTACTTTCGAAAGGAAAAGAAAATTTTTTAAAAAATTTTCATTGTTGGTGCAAGTGTGTTTTTTCATTTTTTTGATGTATGACAAAGGGGAAGAGTAAGCCTAAGTTAGAAAATTTTTCTCCCAAAGAATAGAGAGCTGAAGTTAGATATTTGTTTTCAAAAAGGATCAAAATGTTTTTTTTCAAAACTTAGCCTTTTAATCCAAACTAACTTAAGATATTGTCAAACATCAAAAAGGGAGAGATTGTTAGTGCAAGATGCATTAGTGATGTCCTCCTTGAGTGTTTCAATGTTTAACAATATGCTTAAGTTAGTGATACATTGAACAAGGAAGGGTTAGTCAAGAAAAGAGTACCAAAGTGAAGGAAAGTCCTAGTTAACCTAGGCAATAAGTCCTAGTTCGAAGAATTGGGCACTAAGTTCTGATCATGGATTGGTCAATAAGTTATAGCCGCGGGTTGGGCACCGAAGTCTTGACATAGGGTTGGGCAAAAGTCCTGATGAGTGAAGTTAGGCAATAAGTCCTAGTCGTGGACTAGGCACGAAGTCCTAGTGAGTAAAGCTGGGCAAAAGTCCTAATGAGTGAAATTAGGCACGAAGTCCTGGTCGCAAGATTGGGCAAAAGTCCTGGTGAGTGAAGCTGGGCAAAAGTCCAACCGGATGGGCTGGGTGGCAACCGTCTCCTGAGAGGAGTAGGTGAAAGACGCATTCCCCGAGAAGGGAACATAGGCGTCAGTCGACCTAGGGTTTTGCGGGAAATCCGAAGTCAGAACCAATTCGTTAAGGTTAAGAATATATATTTGCATATTTGTCATGTCTTTGATTGTATGGCAGGTACCTAAAGTTGGAGGCAAGACAGAAGAGCTAACAAGGAAGAAAAAGCTGCCTGGAAGGTTGTCTAGGGCGCCTGTATCAATACAGGCGCCCCAGACATTTAGGGCGCCCTGGACTGGGCAGCCCCTCCCAAGCACCTGTTAACACAAGCGCCTGAGGGCTCCCAGGCACCTGTGTTGATACAGGCACCTAGGAAGGGGATCTTATCCCTGCTGCGAGTTCGGCACGAAGATGACGTTTGACCGAGGCTTGTGAGGCACCTCCTTCAACACAGGCGCCCCAATGACTAGTATATAAAGGGTTCAGCCCCTCAACTTAGAACACCAATTCCGAGATCATTCTAAGCATTCTGAGTGAAAGAAATGTGCTAGAGACGAAGCCCTGCCACCAAAGAGGCTCCAGGAGGAAGTGTACGGCACTTCGGAGTTCCAGATCGACCGGGATCGTTGATTCTTTGTTTGGTTTGATTTACTTTCCGCATTTAATTTCCTTAATATTTTTTATTATAAATCGTGCACTGTAAGACAGGTTTCTTCGCCTCCGGAAAGTCTGGAAAGGAGACCATTAGTGGACGGGTGTTTCCCGTGCTTAGGCCTTGGACGTACTGACCCTGGGGTGTTGGGAACCAAGTAAAATCCCTTGTGCACTCTGTCGATTGTTTTTTGTTCTGTCTATTTTTCGCTATGCTACTAACTCTGAATAGAACGAATGATCGAAAGTTTACGACACGCTTTACGATGAAATTTTTACAAGTCGATATTCAAACCCCCCTCTATCGATGGCACCGGTGCCCACATATATTTGATTGAGATATCTACAATTCATCAAAATGAAGTCAGCATTGTTAAATACCCGCCGGCAAGCCTCGGAACGGAACTGAGGTGCCGCAGGATCTATGGACTGCTGTTGGGATGATCCCTCAACCAACTCTTCTTTGTGCCCTAGCCCTAAATGCAACCACCATATGCATGTACCGAAAATGACACAATCAAGAAGAAAAACAAGGTAATCATGCACAAAATGAAGAGTTAGTCATGAATCACGACCCAAATGAGAAAAATATTGCAAATGATTCATTACCGTTTCTCCGATCGTTGCATGATGACTAAGGATCAAGGTTGACTCAAGGAAGGTGTTTTTCTTGCCCTAGATTCGGATCAAAGGTGAGTGAGGGCTAGAAACTCGATTTTAGGACCCTGGGAAATCTTGGAGTAGCTAGAGAGGTCAGGGGAGAGAATTAGCAGCAAGGGACGGCGCCTGAAACCCTAGGTTTGGCCATCCCCGCACGGGGTTGTCTTTTAAAGATTCGCAGCATCAGTCAACTGCCCTAGGGCCAGTCGACTGATGAACTAGACAGAAAGATCAGTCGACTGATTGGGAATCAGTCGACTGCTGTATTGAATATCTTAGTTTCTGATTCGAACTGGATCAGTCGACTGCCTCTGCATCAGTCGACTGATACCCTATATTTCAACATTTCTGACCCAACTTCAGAAATGTACCAGAAATTCCTCAAATCTCTAGAAATTCTCAAATTTTGTGGAGAGGTTTGTGGTACCCGTGTCTACTTGGGAAAAATACATTTACCCATGTATCTATCACCAATCCCAATATTGACACAAAACTCAAAACTATCTAAATGGTTCAATTGAACCTTGACCTAAAGTCCTAGTTTTGATCTCTCCTTGATGTATCTTTTCATCCCCAACCTTAACACATCCTTAGCATTGGTTTATATGACATCTCCACATTAAGAGCCAATTTTAATGCAATATAGCTTCATTGTCATATTTTTGCATGATACCTTACTTTTAATGTGTCAAATCCCTAGGATTAAGACTCAAATTTGTCTCCAAATCCTTTGGCACATTCCACAATTCATCTAGTTCTTTTGGAGAAACCCTCTTGAGATCCATTGACCATGGGTCCCATCTTGACTCCTAGAGCTCCCCCTTGAGCTCTTGGCCTTAGCCACCTCCCTAGGTGACTCATATATAATTGCCAAGCCACATTGGTGTACCTCCGGTGACTTTTGGCCTTCAACCCTAACCTTCTTAACTTTGTACACCTTGTCCTTGGTTAAGTTCCTCTTCTTTCCTTTAAATGACTCTTCCTTGCCATTTTTGGCCTTCCCTTTGCTATAGTCATATGACATCCTTGTATATGACTTTTCCATAGCATTTGATCTAATGAATCGGTATCGTAAACCCGGTCTATCATTATTAGGGTCTCGACCACTCAACACCATGCCTAAACCCTTGGATCCACTAATGAATCTCTCTAGGGATTTCTCTATTTTGTCAAGCTTTGCCCTCAAAGCTTGATTTTCCCTCTCTAGTTTTTTAACCTTAGCATCACCATGTCCATCTTGGTCATTTCTAGATTTACCCATTTGTCTAGACATGTGTCTCCCTTTCTTTGGATTAATGCCTTGATCCTTAGGTCTAACAGTTCTAGATTTATCATGATACATAAATTCCTTATGGTTTTGAGATACAACATTTGCCCTATTTTTATCATGATATCTAAAACCAAAATTATGCATAGATAAACAATTTTCATTATTTTTAACATTCATGGAGGAATTTGAAAAATACTTAAAGTTAGGGATTACCTCCCTTACCCTTATAGCTCCCCCTTGATATGAGCTTTTCTCCTTCTCCTTCTTTTCCCACTTCCTCAAATACTCCAATTTCTTGAATTATCCTTTCCTTGAGCATTTGGTGTGGTAGTGTCCTAGCTCACCACATGTGAAACACCTAATGTGCTTCTTCTCCTTCTTTTCCCTACAACCCATATTAGATTTTAAATAAATTAACTTTGGTTTAGGGTTTACCTCCTTTTTACCTAATGGACACTTGTCCTTGTAGTGTCCCTTCTTGTTGCACCCAAAGAAAATAATATGATCTTTTGACTTCGCTTTGGTGGAGGTGGACACTTCTTCTTGCTCTGATATGGAGGATGGTCTCTCCTCCCCCTCAATCCTTGAGATGGAGACCTCTTCTTCCCCCTTTGATGAAGTGGATGATTCTTCACTTTCTTGTGCCACTTCACTTGAGGAGATGGATGACTCTTTTTCTTCTTTCTCCTCTTCTTCGGATGTTGAGCTTCTTTCCTCATCCGATTGGTCTTTCTCCTCTTCTTCGACCATTAAGCTCATTTCTTTTAGCTCCTTGATGGTTAGCCCAATAACAAGTGTCATGATGAACCTCAAATTTAGATATTTATAAATTGAAAACCCTTAGCTCACAAAATTGAATGTAGTATAGGGTCCTCAAGTCGTATTTTTCCAAGGACTAATTGTGAATGCTCAACTCAAGCTTGAATGTGTCGTTTTATATGTTTTGGATTTTCAAATTGAAATGGGGGTTTGTTTTGCAAATATGAATGAAATAACAATTTGAAACAGATTGAACTCAACTAAAGCAAAAATGGATTAGGAAATTGCGAAAACTATATTTAACCTATTTGAAAACTGAATCAAGGAAACTAAACTTATCTCGAATTAAGAACTAAGCAATTCAACTTGATACTATAGAATTAAAAATTCAAGAACTGATAACAAAGGCAGGAAAGCTTAAAATATCTAGCTCAATTGCAGAAATGTGAAGTTGGAACAAAATTTACTAAAGAAAACAGGATTGAATGAAACTGAGAACTGCCTGATCAGTCGACAGACCGATCAGATACAAGAATGATCGGTCGAACAGACCGATCAGAGGCTCTCCTGATCGGTCACATAAACCGATCAGGTGCAAACTGAACAGAAAGCTGAAGCAAAAAATATTAATGCAGAAACTAAGATTACAGAAACAAAATTCTAACAACAGATCCATAACTTCACCAATATCTCCTTCTTGCCGTCACACAAGAGTCGAGCTAGAAACCCTCTAGCTCGAGAATCAAACAAAAACCAACTCCCGCGATCGATTTGCTCAGCTTAGTTGCGCGACCTGAAACCTCCTCCGATCTCTTCCTCCTTGATGATTGGGATTGCGATGGTGGCTCAGGAACCCTCAGAACACTTCAGAGAACCCCTCTGAATGCTCCGATTGTTGAAGAACGGTGATCAAGCAGAGATCGATCGGATGAAGCAAGCTCTCGGTGAAACCCTCACCTGAGCTTCCAGAGATGAAATTGGATTGCAAACTTCTCGGGAAATTGATCTCGATGATTCGAAATCTTGAAAAGAACTGGATCTGAATTGGTCGCGCGAAGAAACGGAGAAGAAACGATGAAGAACTCGAAGAACAGAAGTAACAAAGAAGAAACTACGCGACCCGCGACGACCCCCAGCTCTATGGCGGAATTCCTCATTTAACTTATCCCATTTAAATTTGAACGGTTGTGATCATCCTCGCCTCATCCAACGATCAGATCAAGTCAGATCAGAATCAAACTTTCCACATCTCCATCAATGGTCCGGATCTACTTCTCCTTAGCTTGGATCAATCAGATCTGCAACGGATGGCTCAGATCTCCCTTCCTTTTGAATGGATGGTTTAGACTCCCCTTAAGTTTGATCCGACGGTCAGATGACCTCTGATTTGGACCAAAGCTTCAGATCTTGATCTGTGGTCTTGATTAACTCTATCTTGAGCTCGGATTGGTCAGAAGATGATGGATGACTCAGATCTCACCGTTCTTTGATTGGACGGCCCACATTTATACATCTCTTGATCTCTTGATTGAAGCCAAGGCTGAACTCAAGTTCGATCCAATCTGATCTAGGTCCATGGTCATTTGAAGCCTACAAAATAGATTCAAATTTTAGTGCCAAAACATCTTAAATATAGAAAGAATTGCATCTAAAGCCAAAATAGAGATAACTCATGGAACCTAGTGTAAATACAAGATTAAGCATGTAAAAAGGGATCAAAACATGGATTTGAGAGCCTAATTTGATTAACAAAATGGTAATTATCAACTCCCCCACACTTGCTCTTGGGCGTCTCGCACAAGCTAACTAATCATGTACCTCCTAGATTATTCTCAATCATAGTTAGAAGCAATTGAAAGGAAATTACCTAGGGTTATCAATTCTCAATAATCTAAACTCAATGGACTAGAATCTTGTCCTTAGTCAACAACTTAGTATACTTCATCCTTCATGAGTAATTGAGATGAATTAAACACACAAAGCCTCTCAAGGAAACTTTAAGTGGCTCTCTTCCTAAGTTCTATGTTTTGATGAAAGTAGAGCTCACTCAAACACAATCATGGTTCTTGCACTACCATAAGCTTGCTTATGCTCTACTCTCCACCATCATTCTTGAGTTGGATCCACACCTACAAAGGCTCATCAGAACAAGTTAGGGAAATATAGAATGATAAAATGAAATAGAAGTTTAGTAGATGGAAAACTAAAGGAAGTGGAAGACTTGGATACCTAAGAATGTAGCCTAATGCACTTTGCCCTTTTCCTTTTGTATTATTCTGCATAGATCAGAGCTAAGGGAAGCAAGGATCAGCTGATTCGGATGAGAAACATCACTGACTCTAGTGTGCCAAAGCTGTTGTGTGTGCCAACCTCTGCTGATCGGTCAAGAGTCCGATCAGGCTCTACCTGATCGTTCTAAGCTGCTTCTGATCGTTCTGAGTGATCGGTCAGACACCTCCCTGATCGGATTGGTAGTCTTCTGATCGGACTGGACTTCATCTGATCATTCTCAGTGATCGATCAGTCACTTCCCTGATCGGATTGGTGACCGATCAAGGTTTGATCAGTAGCTGAAACTGATCTGAATTTTTAAACTGTCTGCCTGATTCTGAAACTGAGCTAGCTCTCAAATTCAACTATCAATTTGTTCACATCTTCACATCAGAAATCTAACCCAGCACTTGACTTCCACTTCATATTCCTTTTTTTTCTTTTTCTTTCTTTTCTTTCTTTTTTTCCAGCTGCTGTTCTATTTTTGTTTGCAGCTAAATTTCTTTTTTTCTGACTTCTAGCATTCTATCTCCTTTTGATTGCTTTTCATTGCATGAATGTAAGGTTGTAGGAGCTCCTCGTGAAGTTATTGCTTCAAGAATTTAGCTTCAGCAGTCCCTTTAAGTTGTAGTTTTTTTTATCTGATTTAACTTCTATTCCTGCATACTTCATCAACTCCTTCCCTTGTTCTCTTTTTTTTTAAACAGCAATAGGAATTGAATCTGCGACATGTTTCTTCTAGCATGTGTGTTGAGATGCTCCATGACTATTAATCCTGAACTTGAAAAACCATCAAATAAATGCGGCAAAGGAAGTGTGGCAAATAAATTTGATTTCATCCATTTCCCTTAATAGCATCCTTAACTTCAACTTGCTCTGCTCTTTAGTTAGAAATCTATTCCCAAGAGTTTGAATTCGGAAAATACATCATTTGTTCAATTTCCCATCTTAATTTGAATTATATGCTCTACTTGGAGTTTTCCAATTAACTCTTGCAACCAAACTTGGTACGGTTTGCTTGTAGATAAATCAATTGCAACCTTCTCGTGTAAACTTTCATTTCCCTTTGGAATTTGCCTCATAGAGCTTGATACATCAAATTATAATCAAGAACTTAGATGTTCCACGTATAGCCTTCACTAACCAATTTTTGT
The DNA here is from genome assembly GCA_024364735.1 of Boesenbergia rotunda. Lineage (NCBI taxonomy): Eukaryota > Viridiplantae > Streptophyta > Magnoliopsida > Zingiberales > Zingiberaceae > Boesenbergia > Boesenbergia rotunda. The sequence continues at coordinate 201,476 of JAGFNQ010003750.1, forward strand.
AACTCATTCTTGATACAAAACTCCATCAAGTTGGCACAACTCTTCCTTCTAATCTGCATTTTTTGTTTTTTTTCTTCTTGAGTTGCATCCTTGATACTTCCTTCATTCCTTTAGACTCATCAAAACAGATTTCCAACTTATAATTCAGATTTTCACAGTATCAACTAAAAATAAGCTTCCAAAATGCATCATTTCTCACCAAAACACTAACCACCTCCCCCACACTTAGCTTTTTGACCGTCTCGGGCAAAGTAACATTAAGAAACAATCCAAAGTAACCAAGTCCATAGAGAATATGGTTATAAATAGAAAAATAAAGAAAGGGAAATAGAATATAGAATAGATCAACAAGCAATATTGTAAAAATTGATAAGAAAAAGGAAACAAAATGATTCACCTCTATTAATGTGGTCCAATCATAGAAATATAGTTTTGAAAGAACCTAAGCAAGTTCTAGAGTACAATCACATGTGTGTATCACAAAAATTAGGCCAAATCCTCACTAGGTAAAAAGAATTCATCTCAAGTCATCAATCTAGAGTCCATAACTAAGTAGTACTCAAGTATCCAAGAATTTTCATCCATTGGCTCAAATCCTAAGTTTTAACAATCAAATTTAATTCACTTTCAAAGGACTCTAAAATGATATAAAAAATCTAGAGAGATACATTTATCCCAAATCATGCAAGAAATAAGGTGCCAAAAAGGATAAAATGGTATCTATAATGAATCTTTATTCATTCTCCACTACCTAAGCATTTATTAGCAATAACTTATTTTAAAAGAAAATTTTACTTCTAGAAAACATAAAAATGATATATACAATGAAATAAAAGTGCAAAAAGGAACAAACTCCCCTTTATTCCTGGCGGTTGGAGTCGATTAAGGAGTAGCATCCATCCCGGTAGTGGTGTGGTTTGGGTGGTCGAAAGAGCTATCCTCACGTGATTAATATCATAATGCACTGCTCCCTCTGTCATCAACTTCACATAAGTATGTTTCGATGGTCGGAGACAATTAAGGTGCAAAATCTACTCTCGGGGTGGATTGCTACGAGTAAAAGTAAGCTCAACTCCTCCCTCTATATGCTCTTTGGAAGTCCTTCCAGGAGGTTGGAGTCTATTTAGTTGGAGTACTCACACAAGAAGCCTACAACACCCTGCAAAACCATGAAAAGAAAATATCTCCCGCACGCATGCAGGGTAAGAAAGAAATGAAATACAATCAGTCTCTATATAGAATATATCAAGAAATGCATCACATCCAATAAAATCAAACTTAGGTACCTCTATGAGTTTTCCTAAAAATTAGGAGAAATACTTACCTTGTCATGTTGAAGAATACCTGAGGGTTCTACAAGAGTGAACGTAACTATGGCCTCCTCCTGGTCAGGTAAAGGCTCCACCTCAGGCTCAGGTTCTGGTGGACATACAACTAAAAGAGGTGATTCTTGGGTTCTTGCTTCCACTAAGCAAGTCCCTACACTTTCATAACTATCCTCTGAATCTCCTGATATGTCAATCAGTATAGGTGATCCTTGGGGCTCAGTGCAATCCCATACACCTATAGAATCATCTCTAACTGAAAATGAATTAGATACAACCTCCAACTCAGCTGCCTCTGTAGCTAATACCCCCTCTGTCTCATCTGAACTAGAATATCCTCTCTGAATACAAGTGAAACTTTATCAGCAATTAAATCCGCATCAACTCATCTAAAATATCCATGCTCATGGTAGAATGATCCTCTCTGGGGTGCTGTGGGAAGGGACCCTTGGTTCCTCCACTTGAGCTGAAATTTTCGAAAATGAGTCTTTAGCAGAAACTTCAATAGGTTTAGCTATTGTATGTGCCCTGTTTTTATTGATTTCTTCTTCTTCTTCCACCAAAATTGCAAAATCAATAGAAGAATGACTTAGGCTTAAACTAGGGTCACTTTCAACTGATGTAGAAGTCATTTTGGGGCTGTTCTAAAATGGAAAATAAGTTGCTGAAAATTTTTCTGAAAAATCAGCCCTTTGAGCATTTAGACTTGAAGTAACTTCCCCACTCCTCAAAGTTATTGCACTAACATTCCTCTTAGGATTAGGAGTAGCTCGAGAAGGTAATTGACTCGATCCTTGAGCTTGCATTTGATTCATCCCGCTAGCTAGTTGTCCAATATGTCTTTCAATATTTTGAAAAGTGAAATCATTCTTTTGTTGCCCTTGTTGTAGTAAAATTTGTTGTTGTTGTATGATTTGTTGCATAATC
>JAGFNQ010003751.1:0-14244 GCA_024364735.1 Boesenbergia rotunda
CCTCCTTTGATGATTCGAGGAAGTGAACTTCCTCCAGCAGTTTGGCCTCCCGGGTTTGAAGTAGCTCCTTGTCCAAGGTCAGTTGAGCAGACTCTGTTAAAAGAGACTTAACTCTCTCCACCATAAGGTGTTTCTTGTGTTGGACGTTGTTTAAGTTTGATTCTAGCCCCCGGGAGTTGTCCGCAACATGCTCCAACTTGGCACGGAGGTTCTTTGTAACCTCGGCCTGCATCTGGCCCTCTTGTTGGACCCGCCAGACCTCGACCTCAAGCTCCGATACCTTCATCTACAACGCTAATGTCTCGCGCTCGAGAAGCATTCGGTCGCCAAATATCAGGCATTCAGACGTGGCCTAATAAGAAAAGTAGTAAGATTTCAAAGCAAAAGTAATAAGGAAGGATATGCAAAGTTATACCTTCAGGAGGGACTCGTATAGCCGGGCTATCACTCCTGCTGAGCCCACCTCCCTGAGAGAGGTGACATACTCTTCGGTGTGCTCCTTAATCGCCTCCTGACTTCTAGGAGAAGGGATGCCCGAGGTAGCCTCGGAGGAGCAGGCTGGGAGATCCACTCGACAGGTATCCTCGACGGGTAAGACGGATGGCCCAGGAAAGCTATCATCGGTGCTCGAAGAAATCTCCTGTGAAGGGTGAATCCCTTGCGGCAACTCCCTAATCTGCAAATGCTGGGGTCCAATCCTAGATGTCTTTTCAGCAACATGTACCTTCTTGTAGAGGTGGGCACTCATAGGTTCCGGTTCTTCAAACTGGACCATCTTGCCCTTGTGACTGAGGGCCCTTGGCGAAGGAAGGATGGACTAGGTTTCCTCAGCTGGTAGCTCAGACTCCTTTTCGGACTCCTCGACAGGCGGCGTCGCTCCCTTTCAATGCCTAGAAAGAGGAATGATATCCTCGTCATCTCTGGAGTGTTGTCGAGGGCTCGACCTGATCGACATTTTCTATTCCGAAGGGCAAGAGTTGGTCCTGGCCTCTGAACGGCGGTGGACGGTTCATTCTTCTCGTCCTTCACAACCGGAAGGAGAAGAAGTCTTCGTCGGGGAGGCAGGGGACTCACTCCTCGAGCCGACTCAACCTCTGAGAGAGGGACCAGCTCTAATTACGCACCGGCCTCTTGTACAACATTGAGTGTGGAGGAGGGGCATGCCTCCCGAGTAGTGGGCAACTCCACAACGAGCGGCTCTTGGTTTTGTGTCTTCTCAGAATCTCCATTGGATTCAGAGGGTAGTCTCCCGGGACTTGGGGAGGAGTTAGTGCCTTCTCGTCACCCAACTCCTATTTGAGCAGCTTACTCATGAACCGAGCAAGCATGGTGGCTTCTGCAAAAATTCAAAAAAACATCAGTTAGTATAAACAAGCATTAATAAAGACAAGGGACTAACCGAGGTCGTAGTCAAGGCTGGTAGCCTTGGGGTTAATCCCAGCTCCGTACAGAAGCGCATCACAGTGGACCATGTCTAGGCCATGGAATTCTATTCTGGTAAATACTCCTCTAGCTGGCTGGTACCCCTGATCATGCTGAAAATCACCTAGTTTCGGGATGGTAGGCATCCAACCAGTGAGTTGGAGAAAAAGGATGCTCGAAGAGTCTGATAAAGAAGAATCTCTCCTTCCATCCCTTGTACGAGGAAGGGAGACTACCTATAAATCTATGGCTAGCTCTTGCTGTAAAGATAAAATCCCCTCTGGGCACGAGGCTAGGGAGGAAAAAGTAATGGAACAAAGTGAGGGGTTAAAGGTATCCCAAACAACTTGAACAGAAGGAATGCCCCACTCATCTAAGCGAAGGTATTCGGGGCCATCTGTTGAAGAGAAATGTCAAAGTATTGGGATATGGACATGAAGAAAGGGGGATCAAAAAGCAAAGACCAAATTTTACCTGACCTAAGAAAAATGTGTAAAACCCTAGAGAAGGTTCTATGGAAGATTAATCAATCCTGGGTACCCAAACTTCGAAATCTGCCGGGATGTCATAGGTTTCGCAAGCAGCGTGCAAGACTCCGGGTTTAACCTTCAATGATATGACCTCATACCATTCTGGTTGATAGGCCTGCTCCTTCGGTTTCCCTGAGACTCCCCCGTTTCCACTCTTTCCTTTCTTTCCTTCTACCTTTTCGCTCTTGCCCATGATTCTAAGGAAGAGGTATAGATGATTGAGGAGGAAGAAGAAAAGGATGATGGCCTAAAAAAACTTACATTGAAAAAGACTCTAGCAAAAAGAGGTGGAAGTAACAAGCTCCGATGGTTGGCGGTGCAAGAAGGTGGATGACTATTTCTGCGTCCCCTTTTATAGGGAGACAACAATAACACAGGAGGGATGGATTCAAGACATGTGGGCGAGGAATGACCGTGGATCTCGAAGCATGCGGCTTATTATAGCCACCGGTTGGTATGCCTTGACTAACGCATCGAGGAAAGGATGCTTCGAGGGGGCACACCACGTGGCGCTAGCCTATTCGCCAAAAGGATCTCTTGTCATTAATATGTCCCATGAGCTCTTAATGAGTAATTGACAGACACCGATCGTAGTGCATCAGAACTCGTGAAACTCTTGGGCTAATTCAAACAATTACTTCAACTCCCACCGTGAATATTTTGATTCCTAGGATCTATGAAATAGTTAAGGTTAAGAAAGGCTAACTATACTTTTTATCTACACTTCTCTCCCAAAATGCCACAAGTCCAATCAGTCAAGCAAACATCCTTCGATTAGACTTAACGGGGGGGGTTGTGATTAGATGTTAACCTGATGCGGACACGTGGCTCGAGAAAGATGCATGGCGTGGCTACAAGGGCGGGAGAGAAGTGCTCGAGACTAACTCGTGAGAGCGGAACACAAGCCCAACTAGAGAGAGAAGTCCCCGAGATCAACTCGGGGATAAGAATGACCAAGACCAACTCAGGAGAGCGGAGCCCGAGCCCAACTTGGGAAAGAAGTCCCTGAGACCAACTCGGGACAAGAGTGCCCGAGATCAACTCGGGAGAGCGGAGCCCGAGCCTAACTCGGAAGAGTGGAGCATGACCCCAACTCAGGAGAGAAGTTCTCGAGACCAACTCGGGACAAGGATGCCCGAGACCAACTCTAGAGAGCGGAGCCCGAGCCCAACTCGGGGAGGAGTCCCCGATGACAACTCAGGAGAGAGAGAGAGAATATATATGAGAAATTTATCATTAATAACGATAATGATAAACTTAATATATGTGGCGATAGTTACAAGCGCCCTCGCTGAGTAGGAGAGTTGGCAGGTGGCTACGACCCGTAATGCATGATAATAATGATAGATTCAATATACGTGGCAATAGTTACCAGTATCCCCCAACGTGTGACAGCTGGCAGGTGACCACGATTCGTGAGGTGTGAAAACAGGGAAGGCGGTTACAGTAACATGGGAGTGCTCGAAAAAAGGACAACAATTATATAAGGTGATGAGACACCTAGGTAAAGGTGATGAGACACCTAGGTAAAGGGATCGAACTTTTTGAACTTTAAATAACTTATTCTCCTTGCTTCTCTCGGGTTTCAGGAGGGTTTCTAACCTGAGCGTCGGAGAGGGTTCCACCGGAACTCTTTCCGGTGTATTTCTTTTAATGCTCGTGTTAATCTCGCAGGCGAAGACATCCCCTTGTCGTCACTTTAGGTTGTACCACGGTGACCTATTGTCCACGTAGTTCACTTCCGGAACAAATATATTTCAAATCTTTTTTTTTTGTAATAGACATAAATCATAGCTGTCCATAGAAAATTTTTCAGAAGTTTTTATCATTAAATAAGTTTTTACAAATTTTTTATCATAAATTGAATATTTAAATTTAAAAGTACATAGAAATTTATTTTTGAAACCCAAAATTTTCGAATGTTAGTGGTAAGATTTTGACTTTTCTAAAAAATTATCAAAATTTTTTAAATCAAAACTCTTTTTTAACATTTATTTTCAAAAATTAATACCTCTATAAAGAAATTAATATTTCACATTCAAAGGAAAATTATTTCTCATGAAAATGTGTATAGTCAAATATTATGTTTTGATGTTTAGAAGAAAAAAAATTTATAGAATTTTTGGAGTAATAGATAATTTCCTATCAAAAAATGAGTTTTTAAATTTAAATTTCTCGAAACTAGATTTTTGACCAAACTAATTTTTTAATGAATCTTGTTTGGATTTGACAATTTTAGAAAAATAACAACTTATTTTGGATGAAGAAATCTATTTTTCTATTTATTTTTCAATCATTAGTGAAACTTAGGAAAAATTTTCTAAGTTTTTTCCTTAACTAATTTTTTTTTGTTGATGTGATCGAAGGAGGAGAAAATAAGAATTATAAGAAGGTTTTATTGTAATATTTTTTGGTACTTTGTTACAAATAATTTTACTACCTTCAATTTATTTCTTATTTGTATTACCCTAACTTCACTCAGGTTGATGCATATCAAAAAAGGAGAGATTGTAAATACCTCGGGATAATTTTGATATGGTCAACTGAGTTAAGTTAAGTTCTGTTAATTTTTGATGTCTTGTGTTTAAGTGTGCAGGAGTTCAGAAACACAAGAAGTTGTGCGAAGACGCAGGGAGCGAGAAAGAGTGCACGAGAAGAGAGTCGACAGGCTCGATGCATCCAAGGGATGAGGAGCTATAGAAGAGTACACTTATGAAGTGAAGGATACACGTGAAGTCCGAGGAACGAGAAGTTGGGGAGGAAGACTGCTCGAGAAGAAGGTTGAAAATTGTGTTTAGGTGAGCTCAACTTTGGACTATCAGAGATGTCACGCCCCGAGACCCAGGAGCTGCTGGTCCAATAGAAAATCAGACAGCACCTCCCCTGTCCGGCGGACAATTTACACATACATACAATATCCATACACACACGCAGTTTAATAATTTGGCCTCAGGCCTCAAAATAAAGACATAACCTAACCAAAACATAATAAATCATACCTGACTGCGGACCGGTCCGACTTATGACGAAATAACAAATACAACAACCCCTTAGGGCTCACGACACATACGACATATACATATCGCTAAAAGAAATATAGACAATGCACTAACAAATACAAAACAAAATCCTACGGTCGCGATGGGTAGGGACTGGCTGCTGGACTCTTCTGGCGACTCCAAGTAATCTCAACCTGAAATAAAAACATATATGGCAACGGGGTGAGTCCATAACTCAGCGAATACCCAACAGATATGCGTAGAAAGTTATCATAACAATAGGAGTCTACGCTGATACAGTCTCATATGAACAATATGAAAGGGTATACTGAAGCTACTGAATCAAGATACATACCTGAATCCATCTAACCTGGAAAGAGGATAATAAATACTGAATGGAACAACAATAGACATATAAGTAGGATAACAAGTCTCCAGTATATGCAATGTCAACCAAGTGCAAGAATCAAGTGCAGCAAACAATGCACGATGCAAAGTATGCACATGGTGCAATGACATGTGTCACCCCCTAGTCCCAGTCAGGATATCGTCCACGACGTCCGCGTGGGTAGAGCTGTGACAACCTGTACCCAGTCAGGACATGGTCCACAACGTCCGCGTGGGTCAGCATGCAATAATGCAAGGATGGTGCATGCCCCAAACATATAAAGCACTCTGATGCAAATACATGTGCCACCCCCTAGTCCCAGTCAGGATCGTCCACAACGTCCGCGTGGGTAGAGCTGTGACAACCTGTACCCAGTCAGGACATCGTCCACAACGTCCGCGTGGGTCAGCATGCAATAATGCAGAGATGGTGTATGATAGATACACATACCTTCCTCACTAATATCCTTAATATACTAAGTCTCAGCCTGAATTCCTATAACAAGAAATGCTGGTGACCTACAAGGTATACTGGCCGAAATCCACAGATCCCTCATGTCAAATGTAAGAGTTACATCACGATATCTAAGAATACGTATAGATATGACAAAATCCGAGACTGTATAGAACTAACTGCATAATAACACAGGGATAAAACAGCAAGTATCCAGAACGGCATAATAAACAGGGATAGCGTCGAATCTTACTGCTATCTATAACAGTCTAAGCATAGCAAAATGATAATATCAGATAGATAAGTCAAAGGGTACCCGCCTCCAAAAGAGAGATACTCGTATCAGAAAAGGACCTCCCATCTGATCATCAGCAATGATGCACCCAATCAAAGGCCTGTATCAAAGGCATAATGTTTAGCTACCATAATATATATAATTTATAGTTAAACGAGTTATCTCACTTAATTAGGATCTTCCTAATTATCATGTTTCATTTAATTAATCACAATTAAATGAGTAGCTCATAATTATCCCAAGTTACCTTGATTAAATTCATCTTAGGTTTTTGAAACCCGAATCAATTAAGTTTAGGTTCAAATCCCCAAAACTGATCCAATAGATTACCTCGAATAAAACCCAATCCTCGAATCTACTAGCTCCAAGATCCAAAGTATACATGGCAAACTCCTTTTAGGTTCAACCTCACAATCCATTACACTCAAGGAAATCAATAAGGTTTAATTACTATTTCACTCATTAATTTACTACCAACCTAAACTCCAGTTTCCATGCTCAACTTCCATACAGATCAGAAAAAAAAAACATATGGCTAAGAGCAAGAAATAGAGAACATAAACGAACTCTTATAACAACTCTAACCATGAGATGAAACTCACGGCAACCTTCCTCCACAATAACATCATACAAAATCTACATTCATATCAGCCCTCACACTCACGGCAACACACATTAGCAAATTTTAAATTCAACAAAACAACATTGTGGATTCATCATTGCTCAATGGAAACTACAATCCAAATAAGTAATATTTCAAGATACAAAACTCAATCACTTGGATCCCAAAACAATACCTGCCAATATCAATTCAACCCCACTTCTCATCCAATACAAAGTTCAATAGCTAAATAACCAACTCCAATGATCATCAGGAACCCACCATCACATATTCAAACTTTTGGAGACAAATCAGATATAAGAGTTGAAACCAAGCCCGAATTCAAGAACTGAACCAAATCCAAAAACCAACATCCATATTCTACTTTCCAAAAACCGCTGCAAGAACACACTCACCAAAAATCAATTCCGAACCCTAATCCATTCACAGTTGAGCCTAAACAATCGACCCTTACCTGGTTTTGTGCTGACGGTGGAACTCAGTGGAGGAGTAGAAATCGTGGCTGTAGCCCACCAATGTTCAGGTCTTCTACCTCCTTTAGGGACTCTACAACCAGAGTGGAAACCAAGGAGAAAAGGAAAGAGAGGAGGAGAATCGCCTTCCTTAAGTCTCCGGCCGATGCTCGGGTGTGAGGGGGCACCGGGTTTCTCTTGGATGCGGCTAGGGCAGTGTGGAGTAGCAACGGTCGGGTGTGTTCTCCTTGGTTGCGAGCGAAGCAGAGAGGAAGAGAAGTGGAGTGGCGTCGGGAGTGGCTAGGGCACGCGAGGAAGAATGGAAGAAGAAGTCGGCGCTGCGGGTTGGGCTGCGGGTGTGCGAAGAGGAGGAGAGGAAATAGGGTTTGTAAGTGGCATTTTTGCAACTTAACCCCTGACCTTTAAGTTACTAAAACTTCACCCTTAATTTTGAGTTTTATCAATAAAACCCCTTTTAAACTATCACCAATTCAGCCTAGACCCTCAGTTTGGGTTTTCTTTCACTCCACTCCTTAAAAGCTATGGGTTTAATCCAATTAAACCCACAAAAATTTAGACCGTAGGCCTAGAAACCCTAGAAGCTGCCCAATAAATCTCTGAAAAATTTTCTGGCCTGTTTTTTTTTTTTTTTTTGTTTTTACCCGTATTTTACAAGAGATTACCCAAAAGCGCCAAAAACTTGGTCACTGGGGTGGGGCACCTGGAGTTTCCGAACGCCCGAACCTGGGGCGCCCGGAGAAGATTCGAGCACCCGGACCTGGGGGTGTTCAGAGTAGTTTCGAGCGCTAGTACCCTGGGGCGCTCGGACTTGTGTCCGAGTGCTCGGAATCGCCTGCCTTATCGAGAAAGAGTCGTTTTCCGATTGTTGTGAAGTAGATCAGAGTTTAACCCAACTCCAGGCGCCTCGAGCAACTCCAATTAAGCACCCCGAGCGTGTCACTTAACAACAGATAATTATTTCCAGGCTCTGTAAATAGAGCCCTTTGAGCTCAGAATTAGCATAAAACACTTTGCATTTTTTTCATACTCTGTTCTAAACGTCTGTGCTCTCAATTTCTTGTAAGAGGCTACTCACTCCGCCTTCTTCAAAGGAGTCCTTTAGTGGAGTTTTCAACGTTTTGGATTAGTAATCACTCATATTGCAAACCAAGTAATTCTTTTGCCTCTTCTTACTTTTCTTTTATTTCTATTAATAATTAATAGTGTATCTTTGCTAAAATAGAAAATAAGAGAATTTGATTTTATTTTTCAGGACTATTCATCCCCTCTAGTCGGCTCAAAGCGGACTTACAATTAGAGGTGCTATAAATAGAGTCCCTTCTTTGTGGCGCATGTATGCGTTTTTAGATTTCTTGCATCTTCACTTTACGTTGTCACTAACTCCATCTCCTTGTGCTAACTTAAGTGTCGGAGTAGCTGTGCTGGGGACTACCCTGGCCTGCTTGCTGACGTCCTCTCTCCTTGTTCTTCTTGATAGTGCAGTAAGATCTTTTCCACAAGGTCTCCTCACGGTCAACCTATAGGATCGACACCAACACAACCTTCCATCCACCTCACCGACATTCCATTTTCATCGCTCTTAGACAGGATCAAGTGCGATGGTAAAAGATGGGAGAGACTCCCTAAATAACGAAAATTCAAATCTCATCCCGTACATATTACATCTAGAAAATTTAAAAAATTTATAATGTTGGATCGTCTATCAAGATCCATCTACACTTTTTAATTTATATTGATGTAATAAAAAATTTTGAATTGATCACCTCCTCGTACATTGATATTCTTTTTATCTTTAATTATTTGGTTGTAATAAGTGAATAGGTAAATTGAGTATTTTTAGAAATTCGACTGTGATTCGATATTTTAAAAAATAAAAAGAATTTATATAATTTGAACATTTGAGAACCTTGGGTGCACTTCCATTGTTTTTTCTCCAGAATACCTCCAATAGTTCACAGGTATTATGGAACTACACTTCCGCTGGTAATGGCAAGGAAGAAGGCGAATTTATAAAAATAAAAAATGTCATTGCTAGAATTATTAGGGATATTTTCTAAAAAGAATATTAAAATCTTGGGTAAAATTAAATTAATCAGGGGGTAAATGTAAAGTCTTCGACCAGATGCGACCCTCTCGTTAGGAGCTGGAATTGATCGTCGCCCCCTCCACCAACCTACCGCAACTCGCTTCGCCGCCATAAGATCCCACTATTGCCGTTATCCACAGCTGTCGTCGCCGTCGGAGACCCGAGCAGATTCATCCAAGGAGCTTGCTTGGTGGTCGTATTCTTGTGGAAGTGCCTCCGAGAGAGATATTGCGCGGTCCTCGGCCCCTCCCAGCGCTCCACTCTCTGGAATGCGGAAACCCTCGCGAATCCCCTTCGGGTGTGTCTTCTATTGTTCTGGGGTGTGGCCCGTGGTGGTTTCATATGGCGCATCCTGTCTGCAAGTTGGGATTTTTATCACCTTTTCTTGTTGGAAGTAACTTGACAGCGGGGTTTGATAGATTGGAACGGTGGGAGGTGGAGCTTTCTAGCCGACTGATAAAGAAAATGCTTTAATTTTTGGGTTTGATGATGAATTCGGACACTTCATAGTCCATAGACAACGCTGTGTTTCAGCTCTCCCCCGAGCATTCAAGGTGAGGATTCCCGGTCAATATGACTTTTGTAATTTTGTTTTCCTGTGAAATTATGAAAAAGGCGCATTTTGCAGGTACGAATTGTTTGTCACGTGGAATGGTGAGACTGAGAGGCTTGCATCTGGTTTCTTCGAGCCATTAATCTCCCATTTGAAGGTTGCCGAAGAACAGATTGCACGTGGAAGTTGATCAATAAAACTTGAGGTTGAGAGATCGAGGAATGAAAATTCATGGTTCAATAAAGGGGCAATTGAAGGTCGAAATAATATGGTGCTTTCCTGAACTTGCTTGAAAAAATACATTAGCTCAATTTTCTTACGAGTAACTACTCACTGCAGGTTTGTTCAGTTTGTCTGTCAGCTAGAGGTGCTTGAATCAGCCAATGTGTATGATGCTGAGATTTCACAGTTGGAAGGGGCCAGAAGATTTATTCTCACGTACTGTACTCAAACATAGGAGCCACATTTACTTTGGTTTAACTTTTTAAGCAAGTACCTTGGGCATTGCTGAATAAATCACTGTTTATTTTTCCAGGCTTCTGGAGATCCACTTGCTAATTCAATGGGTATGTTCATTTTTGTTTTCCACATGTCAATTTATCACTAAATTTATTCCTTGACATAAATTCTGTACTAGATCTTTATATTTTTATTTGATTATTTTGTCTCTGCATTTTGCAACTGACCTGATTCCCCATTATCGATTTCATTAGAGCTAATCAAAGCAGAAGAACATATCGTGAGTGAATTGTCTGATGACTTGCATGTAATGTATCAATTGGCCTTTGCATGTGATATTTGGTTTGCAAGTTGTCTTCTGGCGTATCCATTAAATTGCAGCTCTGCCTCACACTTTCCTCCTTCGGTAGTGTGTGCTATGCTGTGATTTCATGATAGCAGGTCTCTTTAACACATCTAACTGAACTGTATAATTAACCATATGAAATTGACATCTATAATATTTGTTTTGTAAAATTTCTAGTGCATAGATGGTTCTCTTTTGGACATAATTTGTGCTTGGTATTTTTCCCTTTTGATTTGTCAGTTCTTGATTTCTTATCACACTATTATTGTCTTTGTGAATTTTTGACAGGCAAAGTGGATAATATATCAGAAGCTGCAGATGTAACATAGTAAGTTCATTTCTGATTGCATACACCAAAAATATCGTCCACATTATTTGTTGTGGAATGATACTAAAAATATTATTTTATTTTGCTTGAGTTCTTTTGAAAATTTCGTAAAATGAAACAAGGCATGAAATACTGGAAAAAGAGGATTGAAGAAACGTTAAGCAAACTTGATAGTGGATGATGTTAGATCACATCGAAACCATAACTCTCTCAAACTCACACAGAAAGCCTATAAATGTGGATGGACTTTTATCATGAAAAAAATACAAGTTGTTAGATTGTGAAGTTTAGTGTCTGACTTAATGAGAGCTTGTTTATGCTCATTCAATATACACAAGATAAATTAAATAAACAAGCTTCAATAGCTCGTTAAACTAAACAAACAAATTTGAACATATATGGGTTATGTTTGTAAATAATGTTTATGGACATGTTTGTGAATCATGTTTATTAATAAAACTCTTATCAATATCATAAATAAACAAAAAATAATAAAATAAAATAAATAAATAAGTTTGAATTATCAAATTCAATAATCAATCAAACAAGCAAGAATTTTAAACAATCAGACAAACTTGAATTGAAAATTCAATAATATCTAAACGAATTAAGTTCAAGTTCAGCTTGAATTAAGAGTTCGATAACATCTAAACGGATCAAGTTCAAGTTCATAAAAAATAAACCAGACAAACTTGAACAATCATTTCAAAGGCTGCAAACAAAACACCCCAAAGCTCGGCTTGGGGTATTCTGTCACCATTTTTCCCTGTCCCTATGTCCCAAAATCTTTGTTCATTGTCGGTGGCACGCCCGATTGTCACCCGGACACCTCCGGCAGCCTTTAGTCCCTCTCCCCGACCAATTATATCCTAGGGGGAAGATAAACTCAAGGGGATTATCGTCAATTGCGATCTTGTAGGATTCCGGCCTATCCGACGAGATCGCAATTGATAGTGATCCCTGCTGGGTTCACCTTCCACCAGGGTATAGTTTGGTCGGGGCGGGCAGCCTCCCGCCCGTAGTGTTCGGGCAGCCATCAAGCATACCACCGGCGATGAATGACGGTTTTGGAACATAGGGAGAAAAATAGAGATAGAGGATTTGATTTGTTTACAATCCTATGAAAATGATGGTTATGGGGTTTTGTACGTTCCCAAATATTACCTCTAACCAAACATAGTCTTAATGGGAAAATGAAAAAGTTAATGGAGATGGGGTTGTACGTTCTCAAACATTACCCCTAACCAAACATAAAAAAATGAAAAAGTTAATGGAGATGCAGGGATTGTTATCCCTAATCAACCATTAAAAAAATAAAAATATTAATGGAGATGCGGGGTATCGAACCCCGTGCCTCTCGCATGCAAAGCGAGCGCTCTACCATTTGAGCTACATCCCCATTGCTATTTTAAAACATTTTTTCTCTACTCATTTAAATAAAATCAGTATGTACGAAGCAATATCTAATTGTCTTTTTCAAACATTTTATAAAAAAAATATTATCATGATTTATCTTTCAAAATCAAGAAAATCAATTACATTAAATTATTTAAAATTTAAAAAAGGGCCAATGCGCATATATAATATATCAGAAGCTGCAGATGTAACATAGTAATTAAGTTCATTTCTGATTGCATACACCAAAAATATCGTCTACATTATTTGTTGTGGAATGATACTAAAAATATTATTTTATTTTGCTTCAGTTCTTTTGAAAACTTCGTAAAATGGAACGAGGCATGAAATACTGGAAAAAGAGGATTGAAGAAACGTTATGCAAACTTGATAATGGATGAAACTCACACAGAAGGCCTATAAATGTGGATGGACTTTTATCATGAAAAAAAATACAAGTTGTTAGATTTCGTGGTAACATATTGGTTTGGAAAACAATCTTTTAAAGAATGAGGATAAAATTATTATGATGGGAGCATTGAAAAACTTGGCGTAAGGTGATAAATGGTGATGGAATATCACAAACCAAAACTTTGGTGGAAGAGACAGGAGCCATTGGCCAAGGATTAACATTCATAACAAGCAACCTATCTTGGAGTTTCAACTTGTGAATGTGCTATGCTTGTACATGTTTTGCACCTGAAACTAGGTTAAATAGAAAACAGAATGTTATAGTAAACATTCTAGTAACACTTTGGTCAATTAAATTCAACTTGTGAATTACTAAGGGAAGTCACAGTTTCCTGTCAAAATGTGGTTTTCCATGTTTCTTAGGACTGTATATTTTAGGATAGAATGGCATGGCTCAAATGATTACTAGGATATCTTACTCAGATATATTATCCTGGTAGCTTATTTGAATACTGTTACAACTTACAAGGCTGCGTTCATCACTTTTGGAAAAAAAAAATGATTAACGAGGTTTTTTTAATCTTGGAGGACCGGTCAGGTCCCACGAAAGTTTCCCATCGACCGCTAGGGTAAATCGGAAAGCGCTCGCAGTGGGGCGGTCTAGAAGCCCAGCGTCCCAGAGTTCGCGCTCCATTTGGAGAAAAAATTCTTGCAAATACGCCGTAGTTGGGGATCGAACCGCGGATGCCCGAAATAGCGACTAGTCGCCCTATCGCTGCACCATAACCTCGGGGGCGCATTCATCGCTTTTGGGCTCTCTAATATAGTTGTATTTTGGAAGATGTTTTCTTGTACAAGTCTTCTAATTGGAAGCTCCCTAGGAGGATAGCTGGCCAATTCTCCATAATGATTAACCAGTTAGATAGCGTCGAAGCACGACCGATTCGGTTTCACGGAAATTTCGCACCAACTGCTAAGATAAATCGGGGAAGTGTAATTGGTTAATCATATGCACTCTTTTCTATGAATTTACAAAAACTCAAATTTCAGGCCTGAAATCATTAGCCATCTTCCCTAGCTACTTCTTTTCACCGCCACGCTCATCCTTGTCTCTATCATCGACCCGGAGCAAGGAGTATAAGCCTAGATGCTATTGGATAATCAAAGAGCTCAAAAATATGATACTCCACCTCTTTGGTATACATTGCTACACTTTTGCATTGGATACAATACAGTAGAACTAGTCTGCTGTAGGATATCCTACTATTTTTTGTTTGTGAGTTCTTGTGTATATATTTTGCTATGAATGAACATGTTTAGGTTTGTGAAGATGTATTTTCATTTTTTTTTCACTTGTATGAAATCTTTTATATATCAAAATATGTTGCAATACAAAGAAGTGAAGATTATGTAAGAAACTGATTTATGCAATTGTTTCATGTGACGTGTATGTGTGTGTATTTTGTTATAATTGTTCTTGTTCT
>JAGFNQ010003752.1:0-21522 GCA_024364735.1 Boesenbergia rotunda
GGAGAGTTTTACCTGGTGCCAACCGGTTTTCACCAGTTGGACTTTTGCCCAGCAGCCCTTCGCCAGGTCTTGAGTTTCGCCCAGCAGCCCTTCGCCAGGACTTGGTTTTTGCCCAGCAGCCCTTCGCCAGGTCTTGAGTTCCTGACAGCCCATCGTCAGGTGCCTAGCATCCCTTCGCTAGGACTTGGTTTTTGCCCAGCAGCCCTTCGCCAGGTCTTGAGTTCCTGACAGCCCATCGTCAGGTGCCTAGCATCCCTTCGCTAGGACTTGGTTTCCTGCACTCTCAAGCAGCATTGTTAGACAACAAATAACCCTTAACTTTGAATCCTTTGCCAATATCAAAACAAGGTTCGATCTAGTGCTTCCTGCACCAACAATCTCCCCCTTTTTGATTATGGCAACACAATTCAAAGTTAAGGAAAAAAAAATTATAACAGTTAAGAGTATAAGGTAAACAGTGAAGCATAACTGAAGCATAACTGTAGAGTTGAAAAAAAATTACAACAGTTAAGAGTATAAGGTAAACAGTGAAGCATAACTCTAGAGTTAAAAAAATTCTTTATTTTTCATACTCCTTCTAAAATCCTGAATACTTGTGTTATAAAATACTTAAAATACTTAACTTTGACCTTTCCTCCCCCTTTGACATATATCAAAAGCATACATGGGTTAGCAATGTATCTAACAGGGATTTATGAGTTTTTCTAAGTGCTTCATGTTTTTGACAAAGTATTTCAAAAACAGAGTAAAAATATTTTCAAAATTTTTTACACTTAGATAATTTTCAAGTATAAAGCAAGTACTTTTTGAGAAGTTTGAAAAATTAAGTGTCAGGTACTTGGTTTAAAAATAGTTAAGTACTAAACTCATTTAAATACTTGAAATAAATTTTTGAAAGGAATTTTTAAGTACTTAGAAATAATTTTTGAAAGAAATAGTTAAGTAATTGGAAAAAAATGTTAAGTACTTAAGTTGTATTTTTAAAAAAATTAAAAAATCAAGTACTTAAATTGATTTTGAAGAAAATTAAGTACTTAGTTTGTGTATCAGAGCCTATGAATTTTGAAAGCAAAAAGATACTTAGAATAATTTTGAAGGCATAAAAACTTAAATTTCTAGATTAAATCCATTTTTTTTTAAAAATGTATTTGTAGGCAAATCTTTAAAAGCTTCACGCACTTAGAACACTTTTGCCTTGAAAAATATTTGTACTTTTGGAAACATTATATAGTAGTACTTTTTGAAAGATATTATGCATTGTTGAAGACATAAGTACTTTTGAAATAAATTATGATTTGAAACACATAAGTACTTTTAGAAAAATATTAGACTTTGAAAGATATGAATAATTTTTGAAAAGTATTATGCATTTTGAAAATAAAATATTTTACTTGACTAGGTTTCTTTTCCAGTCTGACACAATCCTAGGAAACCTTGTTGATTACAAGGACATTTCCCTAAGTGTCCTAGAAAAGTTCTCCAATTCAAGTAAATACTATCTAAAAAAAATGATAGTACTTTGAAAGTATATGCTAGTACATTTTGAAAAAATGTATGACCTTTTGAAGACACAATATTTTGCTTGACTTGGTTTATTTTCCAGTCTGACACAATCCTAGGAAACCTTGTTGACTACAAGGATATTTTCCTAAGTGTCCTGGAAATTCACCAACCTAAGTAAATATTATTTCAAAAGCAATTTTATAGGCCACAATAATAATAATATTTTGAACGAAAAATTATTTATGTTGTCAAAAGGATTTTAAACTTGCAGTGCATGAAAACATATATTTTGAAAATTTTCAACAATTCTTTTAATTTGATCTCCCCCTAAACTTGACCCAGTCCTAGGAAGCTTGTTGACTACAAGTGATCTTCCTCTGAGTCTTAAGGTTTGAGTCAGATTAGAAAGAACTGTTTAATAAAGACATAAGTAAAAAGAACCTTTTTCTGAAGTTTTTCTTTTGACTTAGACTCCCCCTTAATTTGACACATCCTAGGAGTCCTTGAAGATCATGAAGTGGACCTTTCCTCTGTGTCTTTAGGGTTTGTCAAGATCAAAAGAAGCACTTTTGAACAATCTTCTGAGTATGATAACTTTCAAGGAGATAAATTTTTGAAAACTCAATTTGGAATAATAACACAGTTTTAAAAAACTTTGAAATGATAATAAGTTTTCCAAAGCGATAGTAATATATTAAGGTTTTTGAATCAACTTATTGAAAGCCTTATTTTGAGATGAAAATAAGTTTTAAAGCACAAGGATTTTGAGAAATCTAAAAAACATTAGGAAGAACTCCCCCTGTATCCGACATAGACTGACTTTATCTAAGACCTTAGTGTTGACTAGGTTTGACCATGTTTGACTCAGTTGACTAAGGTTTGACTATGTTAATCATAGTTTGACTATGTTGGAATTATCCTCTGAATTAAAACACAACGTAAAAGAAATTTTAATTGAACTTAATTTTCCTGTCTCACCCAATCTAGGATTTTCAAACAGTTAACCTTAAAAGTTCTTTGTGAGACAGGTTTGAAGGTAAAATTAATTTTGAAAAGGAATTTTCATTTATTTTGAAAAAAGTTATTTAATTTTGAAAACAGATTTGATAAAAAATAAGTTTCGAAAGCAGAAATTTTGAACACTGATTAAGTGATTTTTGAAACAGAATAAGTTTGAAAAATAGAATTTTGAAAACAGATTAGAATCTATAATTATTTGAAATTTGTGTTAGATTCGAATTTGACAAAAGATAATTTGAATTTGAATTTCAGAAATTGGCTTCCAGGTCTTGGCGAGGCACTAGGCCTTCTTTGGCCGTAGCCTTATGGGATCATCCACCCTTTCCTAGACAAAGCCTTTTAATGAAATTTCATTTTCAAATTAAATTAGGTCATTTTCTGGTCTAACTAGCTTGGGTCTTGGATTGGTAGCTTCGGCTGGTTTCACCAGTCTAAAGAGACCAAGTAGACTTGATCTTATTAGAGTTGGTTTCCCCAACGTACTATCATCTCACCTCCTCCCAATACTATGTTTTCAAATTTCAAGTAATTGGTTAAGTCCTTAAGCTATCTAGTCCTATGAATAGCCAAAACAAAAATTCAGATAATGTCATAGTGAGGAGAAATTTCTGGATTTTCTAAGTTTGCAAAATTATTAATCAGTTTTTCTTGTATATCAATTTTAATTTTCAAAGTCTCATTTTCTTGTCTTAACATTTTCAATTTTGACTTTGCTAATATACATGATTTCATTAAGTTATCTAAGCATGCATCCATATCTAAATTTGACCAAGGGAGATTAATTAATCTATCAGTATTCAAGGTAAAGAGTGGATTTGGATGTAAATTACAGTTACCCATTTTGGTTGGTTGCCCTGGATCTTTGTAACGTTTATCTGTGCATTCCTCTTTGTAATGCCCAACCTCCTGACACTTGAAGCATTGGATGCGACTCTTGCTCTTTCGTGCTTTTGGAGCTCGTTTCTTTGTTGCCGTCGGTGGTATCGTTTGAATCTTACGGGTAGACACTTAGTTTGGTAGTGCCCTCTCTCCCTGCATATGTAACAAATTATATAATTTTTAAAATTTAAATTTGTAATTTTACCTTTTGATTCCTTATTGGGAATCTCCCCCTTAATTGTTGCTGTCTCGGATCTAGATTCATCTTCTGGTTCCGTGTCTGAGTCGGACTCGGATACTTGTTGAAGCTCCTTTTTTGGTAGTTGTTTAGGAGATTTCCCTGCAAAAGTTATACCTTCCTCGACCATTGCAGTATCAGCTTGATTATTTAATTCTAATTTAGAAAAGAATTTGAAATTGGTTACCATCTCAGTCAGTTCATCGTCTGATTCTGCTGGTTCGATTTCGACTCTGGGTTCAGGTTCAGACTCTGACTCGGCTGTCTGTGCTTGGACCGAGAGTGCGAGATAACTTACCTGATCTTCTTCTTCATCTGAGATTTCTTGATGAAGATTGATCAATTTCTCCCAAATTTCTCTAGCACAGTTGAAGGATCCAACTAGCTTGAGTTGTTCGTTAGTTAGGCCGCATTGTATGATTACAGTCGCCTTTGCATCTGCCTCGATCTTCCTCAAAGTTTGTTCGTCCAATTTCTCCCAGGCGATCGACATACCATCTTCTGTAGGTACTGTAAACCCCGTTTGGAGGATCATCCATATGTCCATGTGGGCCTTCAGAAGGGACTCCATTTGACTTCTCCAAGAATTGAAGTTCTCGCCGGAGAGGAGTGGTGGACGGATGCTATTCCATTCTTGGTTGGCCATAAAATAACCTCTTGCACACAAAAGAACTAACAGAATGTACCAAGACTTGGTCTTGGATTAGTAGTGCGGGAGAAGAAGAAAAATATTTGCCCAAAAAAAAATTACACGAATTTCGAGGTAGAATAATAATAAAATAATAAAAAAATTTGAGACAAAATTTTTAGGAAATGAATATTCTGATTAATGGTGAAAAATAAGAGTTAAAAGATTACTCGAATTAATGTGGCACGAATTTCGAGAAATAATATTAAAAAAAATTTATGACAAATTTTCAAGAATTGTTCGTTTTATTAATTCTAACTTATAGTGAAAAAATGAGAATTCAAAATTAAAAAAGGCGTAAGGATTTTTTAAATACTCCTACAGATATTATTTATTTGAAATAATAGGCGAAAAGATGTAGTGGTGATGATTAACAAAAAAGGAAAAAAAAATAAGATAAAAAATTTTGTAAATCCGAAAAACTTTCAAACTGGTGGTTGCACCAAGTTTGAACTACCCCGCTCTGATACCACTTGTTGGATCGAGAAATGCGAGAGAGGGGGGGTGAATGTCGCAATTCGTTCGGATTTAAAAAGAGCGGGTGCGCAGCGGAAATAAAAGAGAACACAACAACGCAAACACAGCCGGTTTACTTGGTTCGGAGCCTGGGTCGACTCCTACTCCAAGGCCCACGGTCGTTGACCGTTTTCTGCGGGCAATTCTATAAGTTCGCAAAAGTTTACACACAAATAATAATAAAAATATTCTCGTAAACTTAAATACAACTCTTGTTACCGACGTCCGGTGAAGATTGAAGTTCTGGAGCAGCGGGACGTCGTCGGCTTGAGTTGGCAGCTTTCTGGAGCGTGTCGTGGAAGCGGAAGAGCGTAGAATTGTCGAAGGAATTGGTTGTTCAAGAATAGGGTCGAGGCCCTCTTTATATAGGGCAGGGGGCGCCCGACATGCTCGGGGCGCCCCCCACGTGGCTCTTGATCCGGCGAGCCCTCTGGTCAAGGCTGATCTTTTCATCTTCAGGATCAGCTTTGACCGGGGCGCTCGACGCGCGCGGGGCGCCAGGTTGACCGGTCAAAGCGTCATCTTCAGGGCTTCGCGAGAGTGAGCTGCAGCAGCCTTCAGTGGCGTGTCACAGTGGGCGCACAGTGGGCGCCCGAGACACGCGGGGCGCCCGACACACGCGGGGCGCCCCCAATTGCGCTGCTGTCGGGGCGTTTACCTCTCTGCTGACTTTGGGTTGACTCTGGGGCGCCCGACACATCCGGGGCGCCCTACTCAGCTACGACCTCACTCCTTTGAGGCTCTCTGAGCTGCAGAAACACAGTCCTTCGGTCCTGCATCCAGGGTTAGTCCAAAACAGCAAATAATAAGTTAGTTAAAACAGCCTTAGCTGTCTTGGTTCTGACTTTGGATCTCCAAAATGGAGCCCTAGGTCGAACCGACGCCTAATGTTCCCTCGAGGGGAACGCGTCCTCACCTACTCCTCTCGGGAGAGTTTTACCTGGTGCCAACCGGTTTCACCAGTTGGACTTTTGCCCAGCAGCCCTTCGCCAGGTCTTGAGTTTCGCCCAGCAGCCCTTCGCCAGGACTTGGTTTTTGCCCAGCAGCCCTTCGCCAGGTCTTGAGTTCCTGACAGCCCATCGTCAGGTGCCTAGCATCCCTTCGCTAGGACTTGGTTTTTGCCCAGCAGCCCTTCGCCAGGTCTTGAGTTCCTGACAGCCCATCGTCAGGTGCCTAGCATCCCTTCGCTAGGACTTGGTTTCCTGCACTCTCAAGCAGCATTGTTAGACAACAAATAACCCTTAACTTTGAATCCTTTGCCAATATCAAAACAAGGTTCGATCTAGTGCTTCCTGCACCAACACAAGGGAGTCCTGAAATTTAAAACTCCCCACAATGACAAAACTTTTTTTCCAAATCAACAATGTATGAAGTGCCCCATGTTTCTACCTCCATTTCTGATTGAGAGTAAGGGTGAACCTTATAAGCTCTAGCTTTCTCTCTCCTTGATTCCATTTCTTTTGTAGCATGAGGTGTCAAAGCAACATGCCATTTGGAGACTTCCTCTCTACGGTTATAGAACCATTGAGCTACCTTTCTTCTTGTATTATCAATTAACCTATTTATGGGAAGCTCACGTATAGACTTAAACAAAGCATTTAAGCTCCCCACACAATTCATGGTAAGCATTCTGTACCTTCTCCCAGTAAAGTGTGCATTTGCCCACCTTTTAGGGTCAATGTTCTGAAGTCACTTATGAGCATCTGGATGTTTTTCAAACATTGTCTGCATTATCATATCATATTGGAGTGTTGTGTTGGCTCATGCTGCTGGCCAAAACAAACCTACAGCAGCTCTACTTCCAGTATCAGTTACCATATTACAAGACATGTGGTGGTAACAAAAAACATGATGCGCGTTTGTGAATACTTTTCTGACTGCTGATATAATGCCCCGATATCTATCTGATACTATGGTGAGTGAGTGATCATCGACAGCAAAGAACCTCTTTGTATGCTCCAAAAATCACTCCCAAGCAAACCCACATTCTACTTCAGCTATTGCAAAGGCAACTGGGAGAACATTGTCATTACCATCAATCGCCGTAGCAATCAACAATACTCCTGGATACTTTCCTCTTAGGTGTGTCGCATCAATTCCGATAAGTCTACGCAAATAAGACCTGAACACCCTTCGGCAAGCACCAAAAGCCCAAAAACACCTCTGGAACTGATTGTCACCATTCGTGCATAGTGCCACATAAGTTTCAGGATCTCTAGCTCTTAACTCACGCAGATATTGTGGGAGATCGCTGTATGCTTCATCATAATCTCCAACAACCTTTTTCAATGCTTTCTCTCTAGCTATGTATGCTTTTCTGTATGATATCATCACTCCAAATCTAGCTTTAATATCTGAAATAATCATACTTGGTTTGTATTGTTCATTATGAATAAATTGCTCTTCAACAAAAGAAGCAACAAATGATGAAGAGCATGCATGATGATCAGCACTTTCCCTAACACTTCCACATTGGTGTTCCTTTATATATTTTGTAACAGTGAATTCTACTTCCCCCCTTCCTACTACTCTCCATGTACATGGTTGGTTAAAACACACTGCTTTAACTCTATTTTTTCGGGTGTCAACTGGGTTATATCTCATATGCTTAATCATCGCATGTTTAACAAGTGCATTCTTGAATTCTTCTCTAGATGGAAAAATCTGCCCCACAAAAAATTCATGCTCATCTCTTGCCGCTAGCTCTCGAATTGACCCAGCAAGCAATCGAGAATTCAAAATATATGGATCTTCAGCTAATGGAAACTCCTCCTCTAAGTCACTGTACTGATCTGGGGGAATTCATATTGCTCAATCTGCATATCATCAGCTTGGAATTCTAGCACACTTGTACTGGGTACTAATTTTTCTGCATTCCGTATTTCAATTTCTTCCTCCCCACTCTAGGTTGGCTGAAAGATTTCAACTACTCTTGTAGAAGAATTCAAACTCTCATCTTCTATATTATTTGCTTCTTCATTTAGATCAATTGCCAAATTCCTTGTAATGCTATTATCACCATACTGGGAAGATAATGGAATATTATTACTAGCTATTTCTAATCCTTTCCCCGTGATCGCATTATCATCAAGAGTATTCCATATCTCAGAGAGAATTTCGTCAACAACATTATCATCCCTGAAAAAAATTACAATTACCTTTATCAAACTTTGAAATTGATAATAAAGGCCCTAGGAGCCCCTGAGGGCCTGAAATCATTTGATTTCAGGCCCAGGGATTTGATTTCAGGCCCTACCAGGACCTGAAATCTTTTATTTCAGGCCCAGGTCAGGCCTGAAATCATTACATTTCAGGCCCAAGTCGGGCCTGAAATCATTACATTTCAGGCCCACGCCGGGCCTGAAATCATTTGATTTCAGGCCCACGCCGGGCCTGAAATCATTTGATTTCAGGCCCACTCCGGGCCTGAATCACTACATTTCAGGCCCAGTGCGGCCTTGAAATCATTTGATTTCAGCCCCTCCCTGGCCCTGGAATAAAAGAAATTCAGGCCAGGCCCTGGGAGGGCCTGAATTCCTTTTATTTCAGTCCCTCCGAGGGCCTGAAACAAATTATTTCCGAGGGCCTGAAACAAAATATTTCAGCCTCTCCTATTGCCTGAAATCTAATGAGATCATGCACTCCCAGGGCCTGAAATCATGTAATGCATATCACCCTAAGCCTCCTCCAAATATAAAAATAGTAGAAAGAGTTTATCTTGATTAAAACTAGATCTGATACAATATCAAAAATGACAATCATACGTACATTATTATTTCTCTTAGTTACCAATCTGTTGCTTCCTTTTTCTCCTTCGACAACCTATTTTCCTCAGGTGCTTTGGTGATGAATCGAGTTGTGCAAGGAAGCAATATATACGTACCTTCGTGATCATTCGACTTGTGCAAAGTAGTAATATATATATTGGCTGAGAAAAATTCGACTGCTACCCATCCGAACCATAAATTATTATTTTATTGATAAAGTGGTTCGGTTGTCTCGAAAATGTGTTTGATAAAGCCATTCATTGGCGGGAGGGGTATAAAAGTAAGTTCACTATATGGGATGCGCCCTTTGGTATAATAGAAACCATGGTACTCCTTTCAGTAATTATGAATTGTTGGATACGTCCTTTGGTAAATTATCGATTATCTAATATTGTATGTACCAACAGATGATGGATCTACCTATATACAAATATGGGATTGGGTTAGGTTGGATCAAATTTTGAAGCATACGTTTACTTCTCCCTCATCCCATTAGTGTTGGCGGTTACATACATGTCGTGCAGGGGTAGGCAAATATTTTTTAAGTAAAAAATGATTATGCTCACTTTAGATATTTTTCATAATTCATCTCTAATTTATATGAAAGAAGGTAAATCAGAAGTTCAATAAACCGCTAAGTAATTAGAGGTGAAAAAAAAAATTCACGAAAACATACATCTAACGAAAATTAATCCCCACTTTATTTTAATAAATATGTCGTCTTGTAATTAATTGGGCATCCAGTAAAGACTAGGATAGATAAACACGTATCCACCTTCTCTTCTGTCATCAAAAGTTAGTTGCCTTTCAAGTTCAAGTTGGAATCTTTTTCTTTCCTTTACAGGTCAAATCATCCTACTCATCCCACCGTATGCTTATCATGCAGCCAAATGTGTCCCTATCAGCCTACTCATCATCATATCATTCATCGTCGAATTCCTGACGGTGCCATTCATTCTCTTTTGTCCCTGCTCCCTTTCCTCAGCTTTACAGCCAATTCAGTCCTAAATATGCATCTGCTAGCTGCTATTCATCTTCTTCTATTAATAATATTATTATTGTTGCTTAGATCAAACGCATCATTAGTGTATTATTATTAATAAAAGAAAACGTATTTCTGTTTGCCACTTCTTATTCAAACGAAACTCCCAACCATTAAAATCTTGTATTCTAGCGAAGATACCCATCATACTTTTTTTTTTTAACCTTGAGTAAGATCTTTTCTCTTCACATTTAGAAGTGTAATTTAGTTTCTTAAAAAATTTTATTTATTAATTTTATTATATATTTTATTAAGTTCGAGCTGAATTTTCTCAACTAATAACATTATTATTCTTATAAATTACATTAAATATTTATATAATATATCAATTTATTTTATTTTTTATTTTTAACATATTATAAATAATTTAACAGTATAAAATGCATAAATTTACTATATATTTAATTAAACATTAAATTTTATATAGCTAATAAACAAATTTATTTATAAAATATTAAAGCTAGCTTGTTGATTTAATATATATTTTTAATATTGAATAAATATAAATAAATTTTATCGATTAAGTATTAATTTCATTTATCAATTACTCATATTATTTTTCTTCCTTCCAGTTAATGCTCTGGAATCTCATAAGCCTGTTAGATTTATCAATTATGACGTAAATAACAAGAGCAACCTGTCAATGCAAACACTGCACCAATCATCACCATCCTCTGTCATTCAACTAATGGATGAGTCAAGAGTGGCTGTCTGCCAATTAATAAAAAGCGAAACACGATCTAATGACGAGGATTGAGATCAGATTGGTCCCATGTCAAATGGGATCGTGTCTCATTTTTTTTTCCTGTCCATCTATTTCATTCGTCGATGACGATAGACGAATTGTTCAATCGCTGATCGAATATCATCGATGATTTTTAATCGTCGTCCCGAATCAAATAATATCATGGAAGAACGGCAAATCGGTCGGAATCACTGTAATTATAATTTTGTCGGATTCGATGGTGAATACAACGAGATCATAATTATGATGATCCTGACGGGTTCATCGTACCCTCAGAATATAATTTTGTTCGGGATGATGGTCAAAGACCGTCGATGATATCCATTCGGACGACTCGTCGGTTATCGCCGACGAATAAGACAAATGGGATAGGGAGAAAAGTGGGAGAGGATTTGTCCTCGTCCCATGTCATGTTACGCAGAGCATGAGTCTGTCCATATCATAAATTAAAGGCAATTGTCTGATAAATTTTAATGCATGCCAATTTTTGTGTTTAAACTCGTTTTGGACGGGTTGTCCAATGGTTGATAAATACTGTCTGCGTGTTTGAAAATATAGTCTGCGTGTTTGAAAATATATGAGAAAGGATACGGTTCCAAGAAGAGAATTCTGCTTCCGGTTCAACGTTGGATTGGAATTTTTTAAGTGAAAATCACAGGGCGGCCATACAAGTTTTGAGTCGAAATGCAAAGAACGTTTTGCCGGCTGATTTTGTTTCCCAATTTACTAAAAGGCATACCTAAATATCTAATGAGCATATTATATAGATGACAAAAATCAAAAGTGCGTCCAATATTTAATAGATCACCAGGTGGACACTTCTTTTCCGATTTACGTCAAATAGACGCCCCACTAAAAATAAACTACCGAGAATACCCTTAATGCATATCTGATTTAAATTTTATTTTTCTAAATCCGATTTTATGATGGGAACCACAGTCAGCCAATTTGTAGAAGCTTACAAGTAGCAGTGGTTGGACAATCTTCTAGTCGAAGATATAGATAATGCTCTTTGAATGGAAATTAATTATAGTCGAAATAACTTAGACTTATCTAGTGAGGTGACTTAAATTGATAATCTCAAACTGTCATTGGATTGATTAGGCCGAGCTATTGGAACGTCATTGGATGACTGCTAAGTGCTTGCTTCCCAAGCCTGAGCGGGACGCAGAATGCTTGGTCTAAACGTTGAGTTCCGAGTTAGAATGTTGAGAGCCCAGTAATCTAGTCGTTGACTACGTAACTCGCTAAGTGCTCAATCTAGTCGAATCCCCAAGTTCTCTAGAGTAACGCCGAGTGATGGCGAGTGGACTCGTCGCTGACTACCGAGTTAGCCAAGGATTGGGTTGCCACTGCTTGTGTGGCGAGTCAGGAGAACAATGTTGAGTGTCGCTTGAGCCCAAGTGAGTCATTGTACCTAGTCGGGAAATCAATGTGGAGTCAGGTGTTGATGTGGCAGAAGCGATTCAGATAGCTAGCGGGAAGGGTGAATAGAGATTTGCAAGTTAAAAAAAAACCTATTCTCTTGCTAAAGATTTAGCAAGAACACACACATTAAAGATGAAATAAAAATATAAAAGAAAGAGGACAACAAAAATTACTTAGTTATAACTTTTGGATAGTTAGTCTAAGGAATATGAAGGCTCCATTTTCTTCTCCTCCTCAAAAATGACCGAAAGGAAGAGAAGCTTCCTACAACAGTTAAACACAAGAGCAAACAAAATAGAATTGACACAGGACAAGTTTGAGAGTGTGTTGTAGTTTGTTCTTTGAGCTTTAGTCCTATTTATAGCCTCCATCTTGATTTAACCATTGTGCTAACGTGAATCTTTAGTTGATCGGTCCTTCTCCAGTCGCCTAGATGATGCTGAATTATCCTTAGGCTTTATCCGTTTCGACAACGATTCCATAATGATTCTGGATAACTCAATCACTTACAGTCGATCGGAGGCTCTCCGGTCACTTGGAGCCATGCTGACCATTCTGATATGATTCGACAATGGTCATGGATGGCTCATATGTTGGCTCCCGATCACCTAGAATTCTTTCGGTCATATGGAAATGGTCAACCTTATACATGACCATATATTGACTCCACCTTCTCTGGTTGCTTGGATGGTTCATAATCGACCTAACATGTAGTTGTCCGGATGTTGTTTTGGTCGCCTTACGCAATCTTCTTTCCAACTTCTCGTCCTTCGGATGCACCAAGCCATTGTGGCCCTATGCATCCTTCTCGCTCCGTCGGAGTACCCTTCTATAGCTCATCATACCTTGGATGCACCAAGCCTATCATCTCATTCCCATGCCATTCTTCACACCCTCTTGCTTCTTTATGCCAAGGCTTGCCATCTTCGATGCTATTTTAGCCATTGGTTACATATGTGTTTTCCAAAGTTTCTGTACGGTTAGACACATATATTAAAACACAATAAGGCCTAATGTTAAACTTATTTTAAAACTCATCAATATTGGTATTGGGTGCATAATATTTAATCTAATGTTTTGATATAAGACTAAGGTTAAAGTTAGGTTAGTTGTGTCAAATTTATAGTTCCAGGATACTTAACAGGTGTTAAGTCATAGTTGTGAACTAGACAGTGAACATGCCCAAGTGGATCTAGGCATCAAAAGTCATGATTGTGAGTTAGGGATAAGCTAAGTCTTGGTTGAGTCCAAGCAGACAAATTCCTATTTAGAGGCTAAGTGAATCTGTTGGTGCCGGAAGCACCAGATCGAACCTGATTTTGATAATGACAAAGGATTCAAAGTTAAGTGTGTTATTTGATCTAACATGTTTAACTAAGTGTGCAGGAAAGTCCTAGTTTATCTAGGCACAAAGTCTTGACCTGCAGGGTTGAGCTCAAAGTCTTGGATGAGGACTGGGCACGAAGTCCTAGCCGAGGGTTGGGAACCGAAGACCTGACTATGGGTTGGGCATGAAGACCTGATTCAAGAAATTGGGCATAAAGAGCTAACCGGGGGATGGGCACCGAAGACATGATTTGGAAGATCAGGCAGAAGACTTAGCTGAGCGAGGACAACGGACAAAAGATGGGACGGGTCGAGGTATGGATGTCTCGAGATCTGGAAGCTTCGGAGACCGAGCAAAAGTCAAACCGGAGGTGTCGGTTAGCAAAAGGAAACTTTTCCAGAGTGGAGTAGGTGAGAACACGCTGTTAGATGTGTATACTAAAAGACTTGCTCTTTTTTATATAAGATCATCTATAATTTTGAAAAGTGAATCACAATAACACAAGATGCGTATTTATATTAGTATATGCATAAAAATTCTTTACTTTGCATTGTAGATAACATGGTGTGTGGTGACACACGGAAGATCATGTTATCAGTTCCTTGTATAGTATAAGCAAAGGCTCACAACCGAGATGGAATTGGACAAACCATCGGGATGGTTGTAGTGTAATTAGGTGTGGTTTGTCTTGACCGTAGAATTACACTAGTGTGCTTTGTGTGCATTGAGCAGGACCAAAATAAGAGGTCATCTAATTTGTACTGACTTAATAATTGAATTGGATCTCGGATTATTATGGAGTAAAATCCCTAAATCCTGAAATAATAACGGGCACGTATAGTTAATATTTATTTCTTTGATTTACCAATGGGCGAGATTTATTCTGCTAAATCAATAGACCTGGTAAGTTGGGAAATAATATTAATTATATGGTGTGCCGTTGATTATTGACGGAATCCGTGTCTTGGTGAGTCGGGATGGTGATGCCCCCTTGTTGAGCTCATAAGGTTCATCATATTAAACCCTGTAGGTGGATTTGATCCAACATGATGATAAGGTTGAGTGGTATTAGTCAAGGAGCCAGAAGTCGATTAATTAAAATTGTCAGTAATTTAAATTAATCGACGGACATTCGATATCTTAAACACGAGGGGATGGATGACTCATAATAGGTGGAGCCTATATGAAAATATGGGGGTTGGTGAGGTAATTCGATGAGGATCCTTTAGTGGAATGGGTCTTCATTAATGGATCGGGTTTGGATCCATTAGTAGGCCAAGATCCAACTCCTCCTCTTGGTCCCTACCTTAGCCCTATATATACCCCATGGGATCAAGAAACCAAGGCTTAATAATCCAATTAATCATCCAACCTAGGTTTCTCTCTCTCTCTCTCTATCCCTCCTCTCTCCTAGGTCACGGCGGCAAAGAGAAGGCTCCTTCTTCCTCTTTGTTTTCTTCTCCTTTCCTCAAGCTCTCGGTGGCCGGTCATCACTAGATAAAGGGAGGCTTCTTTCCTCCCTTTTCTGGTGCTCGGTGAGGGAGGAAAGGGAGTCGGCGGCCGGTGCAAGGTGAGAAGGTGGCGCAAGGGTTGCGGCGCAAGAAGAGGGAGTTTGGCCGGTTGTTTGGGTGAAGGAGAAGCTTGTTTCTCCTCTTCTCCTCCTTCTTCATCTTCCTCTCAAGGACTCTCTTGTGGCCGGCATGCTTGGGAGGCTCTAGGTGGCCGGCGGCGCAAAGATAAGGGAGAGGAAGTTGGCCGGCGCAACTCCATTGGTTGGAGTTAGGGTTTCGGCTAGGATTGGAGAAGAAGTGATTGGTTGGAGCCCTTGGTGATCTCGGTTCTCAGTAGCTCTTCGCCCACACGATGTCCGGGAAGGAAGGGACATAAGGTAGAAGGCTACGAGGTAAAGAGAGATATATTTCTCTCTCTGCTCTTGTTTCTAGTCTCGTCATTTCAAGTGGTTAATAATTAATTATTATTGTTTTGATTATTTGTTAATCATAGATAATAATTAATTATTTGGACCCCAATAATAAACACAAATATTGGCGATCCACTCGTCGTCTTGTCTGCGGTCATTTGGTTAGGAGAATTACAAGGCTCGATTTTTGTGATTGACCAAATTGTAATTTGTACCAAATGATACGATGACGAGATGGTTGTTGCGAGACGGGTCTCCATTCGGATTATTTTTTTTAATCCGTAGACATGGAGAGGCCTCTCAAGGATGACCAAGTATTTGCTTAGGAAACCCACCAAGCCATACCCATCAATTGGTATCAGAGCTGAGGTTTCCGATTTTGTGTGTTTAGGATTGGTTAATTTTTGCGCATTTTCATATATTTTATTTTGCTGGATGATATGTGGATGTGCGTGTTGGGACCGGGTGCATGTCGACAAGGATACGGGTTCGTAAAATTTTAAATTTTTACGTGCAGCGGAAGAATTAGCATAAAATAATTTCCTAAATAATTTTAACCACGTATCTAGCATGCAACATTATGATGTGTTGACATAATCATAAATTAAAACTTTGCGCAAAAGTAAACTAATTTACTAAGTACCTCTCGTAACTCGAAGTAAGGGACGAGATCCAACCGTAGCGTCCCTTGGAAGCTCCGCCTCTATTCGCGTCCACGCCGAGTTCTCTTCGGGATGACTTTGCAAAGCCACGAGTTTTGTGCCAACGAGAACTACTAGATTCTCTATAGGCACAACAAAGAAGATCAAGAGATAAAATAGGAAACTAACCACCAAGAGTCGGAATCTAAATTCCGAGAAGGAAGGAGACGTGATTGAGGGGGGGCCAACCACCCTCTAAGGGAGGAGGTGTGCCGGCCCTAGGTGATTGAGGGGGGCGCCGGCCCTAATCCTATTAAGGGGCGCCGACCCTAATGGGGAAGAGGGGAAGGAGAAGAGAATAAAAGAGAGAGAGGAGATGTTAGCTCTATTTCGATTAAGAAACCAAGGCTTGCCTTTGGTTCCTTTTATAGTGGCCTCTCCCTTGCCAAGTCTCTCTTTTAACGGAATTAACGGAATTAGTTATCATAAGAATTTTATCTTAGAAAATTTCTTATGACTTATTCCGTTATGCCTAGTTTTATTATAACTAATTTATAATAAAACAAATTCTTCTTCTCTTTAAATAAATTTTATAAGAAATTTATAAACTTTCTTATTATGGAAAAATCAATTCATAATTGATTTTATAAAATTAAAATAAACCAATTCATGGATTATTTTAACTTCCATAAAAAGAATAAATTTCTATAAATTTATTTATATAAATTTCTTTATACAAATTTATTTATCCATAATTTATAAAATAAATCGCGCTAGATTTATTTTATTAATTAAACCAAAATTAATTGGTTTTCTCCCCAATAGGTGGCTGGCCAACCCAAAGAGGTTTGGCACCCTCTTTGGCCGGCCAACACAAAGCGAACCACCGCAATTAAACTAATTTAATTTGCCCAAAAAGCCTTCAAAAGATTTAACCATTTTTAGCTTCCATTGCGCCTCTGATTAACTCAGATTCGACTTATTTCTCTTGATCGGAAAATCCAATTTTCAACTCGTTTTTGTTAGTGATATAAGAGAAGTGTCCTAAGGCAATCGCCTTATGATTGTAAAACATTTATATTAATAAATGATAATTCACTATTTGAGTATACATGCTTGTGTATTTGATTGGGATCTTAAACTCATCTACTGAATGCCCGCAATACAACTCATAGCATAAGAGAATTTGTGATGAGATCACAACTAGTGATTATCTCTAAATGCGCAAATGTGAAGTATTGAAAATATCCCTAGTCGATGAATTGATAAAAACGGACACTATCAATTCTGTTGAGACTAGCATGGGTTATTCTCTAATCAGTTGATTCTCACTGGCTGGTGACATTGGGATGTCCGGAGATAAACATGGATGCTAGTTAAGGGAACTAGTTCATTGGAGTGACTAGCCGTAAGACTTCATATGGGAATCTACATGTAGATATGTCAATGAAGATCTTACTGCGGCTTAAGTGCGATGTTCCTTTGACTTGCGGTGTTCAAGTCATCTTGGTCATGGAGACTTATAGTTTGACATCTTAAGCAAGCATCTCCAAGGAGGTGTGGACCCAGGATGATCGGGTGTAAGCCGAAGTGCCCGAAGATGTTTGAACAGCCTACAAAGAATTCACCACTCCTTGCGAGGAGATGTATACCCAGGCCTATCGTCGGATTGTTACTCAAAGCCTCTGGCCAGAGCATATCATGTTTAGAGTGAGAGTCTCTAAAATACATGAGAGTAATTAGAAATCCAAAGGACGAGTAAGACATTACTTGGGCTAGGTGTGACGTAGTCAGCCTAGTGGGGACTGACACCATTGACCGTGTCCTGAACCAAGTGGGTATAAGGTGGTGAAGGGAATGGGGCACGATTCATTAGAGCTGCTGAAAGGTTTCAGAATAATTTCTTCTGGGGTCAAACCGTTGATCTTTCGATTAATTGGGGATCATGATGTACTACTAGGTGCCACTCATGATCGTTCTATAATTAGTTAATTATAGACGGCCAACATAAATCGAAAGCCTATTTAGTCACACGCACTACGAGTAATCCGAGGGATTTAAAACGAGTTGAAAATTGGATTTTCCGATCAAGAGAAATAAAGTCGAATCTGAGTTAATCAGAGGCGCAATGGAAGCTAAAAATGGATAAGTCTTTTGAAGGCTTTTGGGCGAATTAAATGAGTTTAATTCGCGACCGGTTCGGGTCGGATTTGGCCGGCCAAAGAGGGTGTTAACCCTCCTTGGGTGGCCGGCCATTAAAGAGGAGAAAAACCAATTAATTTTGGTTTAATTAATAAAATAAATCAAGTGCGATCTATTTTATAAATTATGGATAAATAAATTTGTATAAAGAAATTTATATAAATAAATTTATAGAAATTTATTCTTTTTATGGAAGATTAAAATAATCCATGAATTGGTTTATTTTAATTTTATAAAATCAATTATGAATTGATTTTTCATAATAAGAAAGTTTATAAATTTCTTATAAAAATTTATTCCATAATTTAAAGAGAAGAAGAATTAGTTTTTTATTATAAATTAGTTTATAATAAAGACTTGGTTTAAACGGAATTAATTCATAAGAATTTATAGGATAAATTTCTTATGATAAATAATTAGTTTTATTATAA
Source organism: Boesenbergia rotunda (assembly GCA_024364735.1). NCBI lineage: Eukaryota > Viridiplantae > Streptophyta > Magnoliopsida > Zingiberales > Zingiberaceae > Boesenbergia > Boesenbergia rotunda. Next base: position 18,349 of record JAGFNQ010003752.1, read on the forward strand.
AGTTAGTTATAATAAAATTCATAAGAGAATTTATAGGATAAATCTCTTATGATAACTAATTTGTTTTATTATAAATTGTTTATAATAAGACTAGGCTTAAAAGGAATAAGCAATAAGAAAATTTATAAGATAAATTTCTTATAACTAATTCCGTTAATTCGGTTTAGAGGGAGACTTAGCAAAGGAGTTGCTACTATATAAAGGAACCAAAGGCTAGCCCTTATTCCTAACGAAAATAATTAAGAGATTAATTATTCTCTCTCTCTCTCTCTCTTCTCTTCTCTTCTCCCTCTCCCTCTCTTGCCTAGGGCCGGCGCCCATTCTTGTGAATTAGGGCCGGCGCACCAAGCCTTCCTCCAAGGGTGAAGTTGGCGTGAGCAACCAAGAAGAAGGAGAACCCGAACACGAAGAAGAAGAAGCGGATAGCGACTCCTCTTCTCCTTCCTTTCTCCCCACCTAGGGCCGGCACCCATTGGAGACCTAGGGCCGGCGCCCCTTCCTCCATCTAGGGCCGGCTCAACTCCTCCAAGGCAAGTTGTTGCCGTGAGCTTCAAGGAGAAGAAGAAACCAACCAAGAAGAAGAAGAAGCGGATCACATCTCCCTCTCTCTATCGGAATTCGATTCCGTTCTTGGTGGTTAGTTTCCTAACTCTCTCTTGTTCTTCTAGTTGTGCCTTCCGAGAATCTAGTAGTTCTCGTCGGCACAAAACTCGTGACTTTGTGAAGTCATCCCGAAGAGAACTCGGCGTGGACTCGAATAGAGGCGAAGCTTCCAAGGGACGCTACGGTTGGATCTCGTCCCTTTCTTCAAGTTACGCGAGGTATAAAAGTAAATTAGTTTACTTTTTCACAAAATTTTATTTCATGATTATGTCGATACACTATAAGGTTGCATGCTAGATACGATGTTAAAATAATTTAGGAAATTATTTTATGCAAACTCTTCCGCTGCACGTAAAAATTTTAAATTTTACGAACTCGTATCCTTGTCGACATGCACCCGGTCCCAACAGTTTTAAATCCCTCGGATTACTCATAGACCGTGTGACTAAATAGGCTTTCGATTTATGTTGGCCGTCTATAATCAACTAATTATAGAACGATCATGAGTGGCACCTAGTAGTACATTATGACCCCCAATTAATCGAAAGATCAACGGTTTGACCTCAGAAGTAATTCTGAAACCCTTCAGCAGCTCTAATGAATAGTGCCCCATTCCCTTCACCAACTTATACCCACTTGGTTTAGGACATGGTCTATTTGTGTCAGTCCCCACTAGACTGACTACGTCACACCTAGCCCAAGTAATATCTTTCTCGTCCTTTGGATTTCTAATTACTCTCATGTATTTTAGAGACTCGCACTCCAAACATGATATACTCTGGCCAGAGGTTTTGAGTAACAATCCGACGATAGGCCTGGGTATACATCTCCTCGCAAGGAGTGGTGAATCCTTTGTAGGCTGTTCAAACATCTTCGGGCACTTCGGCTTATACCCAATCATCCTAGGTCCACACCTCCTTGGAGATGCTTGCTTAAGATGTTAAAGTATAAGTCTCCATGACCAAGATGACTTGAACACCGCAAGTCAAAGGAACATCGCACTTAAGCCGCAGTAAGAACTTCATTGACATATCTATATAGATAACCATATGAAGTCTTACAGCTAGTCACTCCAATGAACTAGTTCCCTTAACTAGCATCCATGTTTATCTCCGGACATCCCAATGTCACCAGCCAGTGAGAATCAGCTGATTAGAGAATAACCCATGCTAGTCTCAATAGAATTGATAGTGTCCGTATTTATCAATTCATCGACTAGGGATATTTTCAATACTTCACATTTGCACATTTAGAGATAATCACTAGTTGTGATCCCATCACAAATTCTCTTATGCTGTGAGTTGTATTGCGGACATTCAGTAGATGAGTTTAAGATCCCAATCAAATACAAACATGTTTACTCAAATAGTGAATTATCATTTATTGAAATAAATGTTTACAATCATAAGGCGATTGCCTTAGGACACTTCTCTCATATCACTAACAAACTCCCACTTGGCCTAATGCCAATCGCTACGGTATCCAATACCACAAGCTCTAACATGACCCTCAAACTTGCTCTGAGGCAAGGCCTTTGTTAAAGGATCCGCTAAATTCCTTTCAGTGGGAATTTTCTCAATCTGTATATCATTCCTACTTATAATCTCTCCTATCAGATGATAGCGGCGAAGCACGTGTTTGGATCGCTGATGAGACCTTGGTTCCTTTGCTTGTGCAATAGCTCCATTGTTGTCGCAGTAAACCGGCACTGCATCATCAATGGTTGGAACCACGCCAAGTTCGGAGACGAACTTCTTGATCCAGACTGCTTCCTTTGCTACTTCCGAAGCAGCGATATATTCCGCTTCCGTGGTGGAATCCGCTACGCTGTCTTGTTTGAAACTTTTCCAACTTACTGCGCCTCCATTCAAAATAAATACGTATCCAGACTGAGATTTGGAGTCATCCTTATCTGTCTGGAAACTGGCATCTGTATACCCACGTATTACCATATCTCCTTCTCCATATATTAGGAATACATCCTTAGTTCTTCTTAAGTACTTAAGGATTGTCTTAACAGCCGCCCAATGATCCATTCCTGGATCCGACTAGTATCTGCTTGTGACGCTCAAAGCATACGATACATCAGGCCTTGTACATAACATAGCATACATGATAGATCCTATCGCGGATGCATAAGGAATCTTATTCATGCAAATCCTCTCATCTTCTGTGCGCGGACACATAGACTTTGAAAGGTTGATCCCATGCCTGATGGGAAGGTAACCTTTCTTGGATTCCGACATGCTAAACCTTTTTAGCACTCGGTCTATATATGTAGACTGCGAAAGACCAAGCAACCGTTTTGATCTATCTCTATAGATTCTAATCCCAAGGATATAGGTTCCTTCTCCCAGGTCTTTCATGGAGAAAGTTTTGGACAACCAAATTTTAACTGTCTGTAAGACTGATATATCGTTTCCTATAAGTAAGATGTCATCGACATATAATACTAGGAATACGACTGCACTCCCACTAACCTTCTTGTACACACAAGGTTCGTCTGGATTTTGTGAGAAATCAAACTTTTTGATTGTCTCATAAAAACGGATGTTCCAGCTCCTAGATGCA
>JAGFNQ010003752.1:23210-52148 GCA_024364735.1 Boesenbergia rotunda
CCTCCTTGTGCAAGAGTTGACATTGGTCCACATACATCAGTATGTATTAGACCAAGCAATTCTCCCACTGGATTACCTTTTCCGGAAAAGGGTAATTTGGTCATCTTGCCTTTTAAGCATGATTCGTATGTATCAAATCAACCGGGTTTAAATGATTCCAAAATTCCACATCGGTGTAATTCCGTCATGCGTTTCTTACTTACATGGCCAAGACGACAATGCCAAGTATAGAAGTCTATTCGATTATCTATTCGAGCACGTTTATTGCTAACTTCGATATTGAAAACGTCACTGGATAAATCTAACGTGTAGATGCTAATGCACAAAGTTCCATTCCCATAAAGAACGCCATTTAAAGTTATGTAACAACAATTGTTACTAAAAATTAAATGATAACCCTTTTCATTCAAACATGAAATAGATACAATGTTTTTTATTAACGAAGGATCAAAATAACAATTATCCAATTCTAAGATACGTCGAGTGGGGAGCTTTAGCAAATATGTTCCGATGGCAACAGCAGCAATCTTTGCTCCATTTCCAACTCGTAGATTTGCTTCTCCTTTGACGAGTCTTCTTCTATTCCTTAGCCCCTGTATGTCATTACATATATGTGAGCTACACCCAGTATCAAGTACCCAGGTATTTGAGGAAATAGAGTGACATTCAATAACGAAGATACCTGAAGAGGATGGGGCATCGGATGCCTTATTCTTCATGGACTCAAGATAAATCTTGCAGTTTCTTCGCCAGTGACCCTCCTTGCCACAATGATGGCAAGTTCCTTTTGGTTTCTTTTCAGTCTTTTTGGCCTTTTTCTTCTTTCCTTTATTCTGTTCTTTGGCCTTCCTCTTAGAACCTTTCTTCGAGGAACCAACTAACAGTACCGCCTTTTGATCCGGCTTTACAGAAGGCTCCACAGTCTTCAACAGGTTGAGCAACTCGGGAATGGTGGTCTCTAGTTTGTTCATCCGATAGTTCATCACAAATTGTGAATAACTTTTGGGCAAACAACTCAGAATTAAGTCAATACTTAGTTCATGATCCATTGCAAAACCGAGTGTGTTCAGTCGCTCAATGTACCCCAACATCTTTAGCATAAACTGCGAGGCAGAAGTGCCTTCCTGCATCTTAGTGGTGAAGAAGAGTCTGGAGACTTCGAACCTTTCGGATCTCGCCTGCTCTTCAAACAACTCATGAAGATGGAAGATGATGGTATAAGCATCCATATGCTCATGCTGCTTTTGCAGCTCAGGTATCATAGAGGCTAGCATGATGCAACTCGCAAGTTCAGAATCGATCACATGTTTTTGATAGGCCACTAGCTGGTCTGGAGTTGCACCTTCAGGAGATTGGTTAGGAAGTTGATCTTCAAGGACATAAGCAAGCTTCTCTGACTTGAGGACTATCCTCAGGTTTTGAAGCCAGTCCATGAAGTTTGGCCCAGTCAGTTTATTGGTGTCCAAAATGGAACGCAAATTCAGAGAAGACATGATCGAGTGATTAACCTAGAAACACAAATTGAGCTTATGTGAGAAGAATGATAAAGAATTTATCAAAATACATTAATTAAAATCCTCTTTATTTATCAAATTGAATAACCCTTTTTATCAATTCGGGAGATCGTAGGAGCATCTCTAAATAGGTTGATATCCAACCACAGATAAGAACAAGCATGGCTGTGGCCATCAAGTTTTTCTTAGCTATGAAGGTAGGTAATTATACCGATTACACATCACATATATGTAACTATCACTTTATGCTATCAACTAATTGAATGTTTGCATAAATCATTGGGTTGTTAACTCATTAACAAGTATGCAACTTTATACATAGCACCCAACTGCACCTCTCTTTGCATCGACCTTGGCTGTGGCACAACAAATCGATGCTCCAAGCTTAAGGCTGACCCATTAATCAAGAAATAGTTTTAATATGGTTGGAGCTCATTCAACCGTTTAGTCAGGCTTGGATGTGTCCAACAACCAAAACTAAGGATTGATCTCTGCCTCTAACTATATTATTCATAAACTAATTCCATGGTTTGAACATGTTGAGGTTCAAGTCGGGCATGGATGTGTCCATCAACCCAAACGAGAAACAAAACTCCGATTCTAACCATATTAATGGAAGGTGTTGGCCTTAATATTTTGTAAGGGGTTTTGGGTCTCATCCTTTCTTTTCTAAGCACATTCATGACATAGAATTATGTCATGACTAACGATTTCCTTAATAAAGTATGTATGTGACTTAATTTATCAAGTCTCATTATTTGAATTAGGAACCGGATTTCCTAATTCTAATTTCATACTTTATTTAAGGAATTGTTTTGGGAAACAATTTCCTAAATTGTCATAATCAATTTCGGAAATAATATGTTTTAAGACTTTGATTTCTCTAAATCAAATCTTATTAAATTAAGAGACAAATCTCTTAATTCAACCACATATTATTTTCATGAAAATCTCATTTAAGAAACTCTATAGGAAATCATTTTCCTAATTAATTTTGGAGACAACAATATGTAAGAGCATCACTTCTTAAACATATTTTATTCATGGATTTAATTAATTACAACAAATCGTTTTCTAAGGGTGGCTCCCCGAGGCTCAGATACCCAAAGAAAAGTAATTTATTGTAAATCCAATTGGACGGCTCCCCGAGGCTCAATCCAAATCAAACATGACAATTTCAATTAAAATTGGGAAATTAAATTACAACAACTAACTTTAAATTGGACGGCTCCCCGAGGCTCAATCCAAAATAAAGAATTTTGTTGTCAATTTAAAAACCAATTCAAATTTAATTGTCAATTAACTGTCCATGAATTTGTCTAGACTTTCTTAAAAGAAAGTGCCCAAAATTGCGAGATTTCATAAATAGGTTTTCAGAATAATTGTAAGTTTCTGGTACAAAGAAAACTTACATATTTCCAAAATTAGAAAATTTCTAAAATAGAAAAATTTCAAAATTTGGAAAGTTTCCAAAGATGGGAAGTTTTCACAATTATTATAAAATTTCAAAAACTAGAAATTTCCAAAGTTTGAGAAATTTCATGAGGATTTCCAAACATAGAAATTCCTAAATCTAAAATTTATTATAATTTGAAAGTTTCCAAAATTGAAAAATTTTCCGAAATTGAGATTATGACAAAGTTTTCCGCAAAACAATTATATGATTGTGTCGAACACTAACCGGCTCTGATACCACTGTTGGGACCGGGTGCATGTCGACAAGGATACGGGTTCGTAAAATTTTAAATTTTTACGTGCAGCGGAAGAATTAGCATAAAATAATTTCCTAAATTATTTTAACCACGTATCTAGCATGCAACCTTATGATGTGTTGACATAATCATAAATTAAAACTTTGCGGAAAAGTAAACTAATTTACTAAGTACCTCTCGTAACTCGAAGTAAGGGACGAGATCCAACCGTAGCGTCCCTTGGAAGCTCCGCCTCTATTCGCGTCCACGCCGAGTTCTCTTCGGGATGACTTCGCAAAGCCACGAGTTTTGTGCCGATGAGAACTACTAGATTCTCTATAGGCACAACAAAGAAGATCAAGAGATAAAATAGGAAACTAACCACCAAGAGTCGGAATCTAAATTCCGAGAAGGAAGGAGACGTGATCCGCTTCTTCTTCTTCTTGGTTGGCTTCTCCTTCTTCTTGAAAGCTCATGGCAACCACCCTCTAAGGGAGGAGGTGTACCGGCCCTAGGTGGTTGAGGGGGGCGCCAGCCCTAATCCTATTAAGGGGCGCCGACCCTAATGGGGAAGAGGGGAAGGAGAAGAGAATAAAAGAGAGAGGAGAGGTTAGCTCTTTTTGGATTAAGAAACCAAGGCTTGCCTTTGGTTCCTTTTATAGTGGCCTCTCCCTTGCCAAGTCACTCTTTTAACGGAATTAACGGAATTAGTTATCATAAGAATTTTATCTTATAAAATTTCTTATGACTTATTCCGTTATGCCTAGTTTTATTATAACTAATTTATAATAAAACAAATTCTTCTTCTCTTTAAATAAATTTTATAAGAAATTTATAAACTTTATTATTATGGAAAAATCAATTCATAATTGATTTTATAAAATTAAAATAAACTAATTCATGGATTATTTTAACTTCCATAAAAAGAATAAATTTCAATAAATTTATTTATATAAATTTCTTTATACAAATTTATTTATCCATAATTTATAAAATAAATCGTGCTAGATTTATTTTATTAATTAAACCAAAATTAATTGGTTTTCTCCCCAATAGGTGGCCGGCCAACCCAAAGAGGTTTGGCACCCTCTTTGGCCGGCCAACCCAAAGCGAACCACCGCGAATTAAACTCATTTAATTCGCCCAAAAAGCCTTCAAAAGACTTAGCCATTTTTAGCTTCCATTGCGCCTCTGATTAACTCAAATTCGACATATTTCTCTTGATCGAAAAATCCAATTTTCAACTCATTTTAAATCCCTCGGATTACTCGTAGTGCGTGTGACTAAATAGGCTTTCGATTTATGTTGGCCGTCTATAATCAACTAATTATAGAACGATCATGAGTGGCACCTAGTAGTACATCATGACCCCCAATTAATCGAAAGATCAACGGTTTGACCTCAGAAGTAATTCTGAAACCCTTCAGCAGCTCTAATGAATCGTGCCCCATTCCCTTCACCAACTTATACCCACTTGGTTCAGGACATGGTCTGTTTGTGTCAGTCCCCACTAGACTGACTACGTCACACTTAGCCCAAGTAATGTCTTTCTCGTCCTTTGGATTTCTAATTACTCTCATGTATTTTAGAGACTCGCACTCCAAACCAGATATACTCTGGCCAGAGGTTTTGAGTAACAATCCGACGATAGGCCTGGGTATACATCTCCTCGCAAGGAGTGGTGAATCCTTTGTAGGCTGTTCAAACATCTTCGGGCACTTCGACTTATACCCAATCATCCTGGGTCCACACCTCCTTGGAGATGCTTGCTTAAGATGTTAAAGTATAAGTCTCCATGACCAAGATGACTTGAACACCGCAAGTCAAAGGAACATCGCACTTAAGCCGCAGTAAGAACTTCATTGACATATCTATATAGATAACCATATGAAGTCTTACAGCTAGTCACTCCAATGAACTAGTTCCCTTAACTAGCATCCATGTTTATCTCCGGACATCCCAATGTCACCAGCCAGTGAGAATCAGCTGATTAGAGAATAACCCATGCTAGTCTCAACAGAATTGATAGTGTCCGTATTTATCAATTCATCGACTAGGGATATTTTCAATACTTCACATTTGCACATTTAGAGATAATCACTAGTTGTGATCCCATCACAAATTCTCTTATGCTATGAGTTGTATTGCGGACATTCAGTAGATGAGTTTAAGATCCCAATCAAATACAAACATGTATACTCAAATAGTGAATTATCATTTATTGAAATAAATGTTTACAATCATAAGGCGATTGCCTTAGGACACTTCTCTCATATGACTAACAGTGCGTAGGTTAACTTTGTATTGCAGACACTAGATTCTAACTTATCATGGCCAATATAATAGATGTATGTGATTGTTTGTGCTATTTTTGTAAATTAATTAAATCCTCGGGGTTGACGAGGCTAGATTGTTTTTAAATTTTGTAATTAAATATGGCACGTGTTTAGCCAAGTTTTTTTGTTTACTTTCGATCTAGATTTTGTTGGTGCAGGAAGCACCAGATTGAACATTGTTTTGATATTGGCAAAGGATTCAAAGTTAAGGGTTATTTGTTGTCTAACAATGCTGCTTGAGAGTGCAGGAAACAAAGTCCTAGCGAAGGGCTGCTAGGCACCTGACGATGGGCTGTCAGGAAACCAAGTCCTGGCGAAGGGCTGCTGGGCAAAAACCAAGTCCTAGCGAAGGGATGCTAGGCACCTGACGATGGGCTGTCAGGAACTCAAGACCTGGCGAAGGGCTGCTGGGTAAAACCAAGTCCTGGCAAGGGCTGCTGGGCGAACTCAAGACCTGGCGAAGGGCTGCTGGGCAAAAACCAAGTCCTGGCGAAGGGCTGCTGGGCGAAACTCAAGACCTGGCGAAGGGCTGCTGGGCAAAAGTCCAACTGGAGGATCCGGTTGGCACCAGGTAAATTCTCCCGAGAGGAGTAGGTGAGGACGCGTTCCCCTTGAGGGAACATTAGGCGTCGGTTCGACCTAGGGCTCCATTTTGAAGACCAAAGTCAGAACCAAGACAGCTAAGGCTGTATAAAATAATTATTATTTTATTGTGTTTTGGACTAACCCTTGATGCAGTACCAAAGGAACGTGTGTCTGCAACTCAGAGAGCCTCAAAGGAGTGAGGCAACAGCTGAGCAAGGCGCCCTGAGTGTCCAGGGCGCCCTCAAGGTGAATCAGAACCAAGCAAAGCAAAATAGGCTTCAGCTGCTTACTGGGCAAGGCGCCCTCAGCAGCGAAGGCGCCTTCGTCAGTGAAGGCGCCTTCAGCAGCCAAGGCGCCTCCAGCTCACTCTGCGAAGCCTCAGCTTTATCCACGGCCGAGTCTTCTGCGCGGAAAAAGTCAGCCAAGGCGCCTTCGGTGACCAGGGCGCCCCAGAGGTCAAACCTCATCCCTATTCCGGTGCGATAAGGCTTGACCGAGCGAAGCACGGATCGGGTGACACGTGGCAGGGCGCCCTCGACGACTAGGGCGCCCCTAGGTGCTATAAATAGCGCCCCTCGACCCCTAGCTTCAACACAGCTTTCATTCAACGCATCCAAACGCTCTGACGATCGCGCTCTACTCCGGAAACTTCCCGACTCAAGAACGAAGCGCCGTCAACCTCCCACTGCACCGAAACTCAATCTACACCGGGAGTTGGTAAAACAAAGTGTATATTTCTATTTACAGTAATTTTGTAATCTCACTTTGTAACCGTTTTGCGCACTATAGAATTGCCCAAAGTAAACGGTCAACGATCGTGGGCCTTGGAGTAGGAGTCGACCCAGGCTCCGAACCAAGTAAAACCTTGGTGTTTGCGTTGTTTGATTTTATTCCGCCGCGCACTTACTCTTTCTTTTAAATCCGAACATTTTCCGATATTCACCCCCTCTCTATCGGTCTTTCTAGATCCAACAAGTGGTATCAGAGCGGGGTTATTCAACGTTGGTGCAACCACCACATTGAAATTTTTTTTCGGATTTTTTTCGCTTTATTTTTCAAATAAATAATATCTGTGAGTGTATTTAAATTCTGAATTCTCATTTTCTCACCATAAGTCAGAATTGATAAAAGAATCAATTTGTGAAAACTTGTCGTAAAATTTTTTATTATTATTTTAATATTTTTCCTCGAAATTCGTGCTATCTTAATTCGAGAAATTTTTTTCTCTTACTTTTTCTTCATTAATCAAAATTGTTAAGGTCAACATTTTCAAAAAAAATTATTATTATTTTACCTCGAAATTCATGCAAACACCTTTTGAGCTTGTTTTTCTCTCTCTCCCGAACTACTAATCCAAGACCAAGTCTTGGTACATCTCTATTTTTTTTCCTTGTGTGCAAGATTTTTCCTTAATGGCCAATCAAGAATGGAACAGCGTTCGTCCACCTCTCTTCTCCGGTGAAAACTTCAATTCTTGGAGAAGTCAAATGGAGTTCCATCTAAAAACCCATATGGACATATGGATGATCATTCAAACAGGGTTCCACCTCCCTACAGAAGATGGACTATCAATTGCATGGGACAAACTGGATGAACCAACCCTCAACCAAATTGAGACTGATGCAAGAGCAACTGCAATTCTTCAATGCGGTCTAACCAACGAACAACTCAAGCTAGTCGGTTCATTTGGATGTGCTAGAGAAATTTGGGAGAAATTGATCAATCTTCATCAAGAAATCTCAGATGAAGAAGAAGATCAGGTAAGTTATCTCGCACTCTCGGTCCAAGCACAGACAGCCGAGTCAGAGTCTGAACCTGAACCCAGAGTCGAAATCGAACCAGCAGAATTAGACGACGAACTGACTGAGATGACAACCAATTTCAAATTCTTTTCTAAATTAGAATTAAATAATCAAGCTGATACTGCAATGGTCGAGGAAGGTATAACTTTTGCAGGGAAAACTCCAAGAGAACCACCAAAGAAGGAGCTTCAACCGGTACCCAAGTCCGACTCAGACACGAAATCAGAAGATGAATTTAGATCCGAGACAGCAACAATTAAGGGGGAGATTCCTAATAAGGAATCAAAAGGTAAAATTACAAATTTGAATTTTAAAAATCATATAATTTGTTACATATACAGGGAGAGAGGGCACTACCAAACTAAGTGTCCTACTCGAAAGATTCAAACGATACCACCGACGGCGACAAAGGAACGAGCTCCAAAAGCACGAAAGAACAAGAGTCGCATCCAATGCTTCAAGTGTCAGGAGGTTGGGCATTACAAAGAGGAATGCACAGATAAACGTTACAAAGATCCAGGGCAACCAACCAAAATGGGTAACTGTAATTTACATCCAAATCCACTCTTTACCTTGAATACTGATAGATTAATTAATCTCCCTTGGTCAAATTTAGATATGGATGCATGCTTAGATAACTTAATGAAATCATGTATATTAGCAAAGTCAAAATTCAAAATGTTAAGACAAGAAAATGAGACTTTGAAAATTAAAATTGATATACAAGAAAAACTGATTAATAATTTTGCAAACTTAGAAAATCCAGAAATTTCTCCTCACTATGACATTATCTGAAGTTTTGTTTTGGCTATTCATAGGACTAGATAGCTTAAGGACTTAACTAATTACTTGAAATTTGAAAACATAGTATTGGGAGGAGGTGAGATGATAGTACGTTGGGGAAACCAACTCTAATAAGATCAAGTCTACTTGGTCTCTTTAGACTGGTGAAACCAGCCGAAGCTACCGATCCAAGACCCAAGCTAGTTAGACCAGAAAATGACCTAATTTAATTTGAAAATGAAATTTCATTAAAATGCTTTGTCAAGGAAAGGGTGGATGATCCCATAAGGCTACGGCCAAAGAAGGCCTAGTGCCTCGCCAAGACCTGGAAGCCAATTTCTGAAATTCAAATTCAAATTATCTTTTGTCAAATTCGAATCTAACACAAATTTCAAATAATTATAGATTCTAATTTGTTTTCAAAATTTCTATTTTTCAAACTTATTCTGTTTCAAAAATCACTTAATCAGTGTTCAAAATTTCTGCTTTCTAAACTTATTTTTTTTCTCAAATCTGTTTTCAAAATTAAATAACTTTTTTCAAAATAAATGAAAATTCCTTTTCAAAATTAATTTTTACCTTCAAACCTGTCTCACAAGAACTTTTAAGGCTAACTGTTTGAAAACCCTAGATTGGGTGAGACAGGAAAATTAAGTTCAATTAAAATTTCTTTTATGTTGTGTTTTAATTCAGAGGATAATTCCAACATAGTCAAACCATGATTAACATAGTCAAACCTTAGTCAACTGAGTCAAACATGGTCAAACCTAGTCAACACTAAGGTCTTAGATAAAGTAGTCTATGTCGGATATAGGGGGAGTTCTTCTTAATGTTTTTTTTTATTTCTCAAAATCCTTATGCTTTAAAACTTATTTTCATCTCAAAATAAGGTTTTCAAAAGTTGATTCAAAAACCTTAATATATTACTATCGCTTTGGAAAAATTATTATCATTTCAAATTTTTTTAAACTGTGTTATTATTCCAAATTGAGTTTTCAAAAATTTATCTCCTTGAAAGTTATTATACTCAGAAGATTGTTCAAAAGTGCTTCTTTTGATCTTGACAAACCCTAAAGACACAGAGGAAAGGTCCACTTCATGATCTTCAAGGACTCCTAGGATGTGTCAAATTAAGGGGGAGTTTAAGTCAAAAGAAAAACTTCAGAAAAAGTTTCGTTTTACTTATGTCTTTGTTAAACAGTTCTTTCTAATCTGACTCAAACCTTAAGACTCAAAGGAAGAGTACTTGTGGTCAACAAGCTTCCCAGGACTGAGTCAAGTTTAGGGGGAGGTCAAAATTAAAGGAATTATTTAATAACATGCTTTATTTCAAACTCTTGCAAAAATCTAAGTTTTTCAAAATACTATTTGTTAGAATTTGTGTGACTTATGAAATTGTTTTCGAAATAACATTTACTTAGGTTGGAAAATTTCCAGGACACTTAGGAAATGTCCTTGTAGTTAACAAGGTTTCCTAGGATTGTGTCAGACTGGAAAAGAAACCTAGTCAAGTGAAATATTTTGTTTTCAAAAAAAAAAAAACTAATACTTTTCTAAAAGTACGTATGTATTTCAAATCATAATTTATCTCAAAAGTACTTGAAAAATCTTTTCAAAACTCTTTTTCAAATTTTTTTTCAAATACAAAATATTTTTTTTCATAATACTCTTCAAAATGGACTTAATCTGGAAATTTAAGCTTTTGCTATGCTTTTAAGAGTTATACCAAGTATTTTTATGTTTTCAAAACTCATAAGCTCTGATACACAATTTATTCTCAAAACTTCTTTCAAAACATATTTCAAAACACAATTTCTTTTCAAAATCTTTTAAGTACTTAAGTATTTAACGGGTATTTTTTTACTTAATTTTCTCAATCAAGTACTTGACACTTAATTTTCAAATTCTTCTAAAAAGTACTTGCTCCAATGTTTAAAAACTTGTTAAGCCTGAAAAATCCTTTTCTTGAAAATTTTCTAAGCGTGAAAAATTTCTTGAAAAATTTTCTAAGTAAAGTTTCCTTTTCTAAAAGTTAAAATTTTTTTTAAACTTGGAAATTTTACCTAAGTAAATTTTTTTTTGCCTTATAAAAAGTTGTAAATTTGTTTAAGCCTGAATTTTTTTTTAATGGTAAATTATCTAAGTGTAAAAAGTTTTGAAAATGCTTTTACTCGATTCTTGAAAAATACTTTGTCAAAAACATAAAGCATTTAGAAAAACTCATAAATCCCTGTTAGATACCTTGTTCACCCATGCTTGTTTTTGATATATGTCAAAGGGGGAGGAAAGGTCAAAGTTAAGAGTTAAATTAATTATTCAGGGGGAGAATGAGCATGAGAAATTTTTTTCTCTCTCTCTTTTCACTGTTCAAATTACATTTGGGTTTAGACTGTTACGAATTGATATGTTTTATTAGTCTTAACCTTTATGCTTAAACTGCTATCTTTTTTCTTAACTTTGAATTGTGTTGCCATAATCAAAAAGGGTGAGATTGTTGGTGCAGGAAGCACCAGATCGAACCTTGTTTTGATATTGGCAAAGGATTCAAAGTTAAGGGTTATTTGTTGTCTAACAATGCTGCTTGAGAGTGCAGGAAACAAAGTCCTAGCGAAGGGCTGCTAGGCACCTGACGATGGGCTGTTAGGAAACGAAGTCCTGGCGAAGGGCTGCTGGGCAAAAACCAAGTCCTAGCGAAGGGATGCTAGGCACCTGACGATGGGCTGTCAGGAACTCAAGACCTGGCGAAGGGCTGCTGGGTAAAAACCAAGTCCTGGCAAAGGGCTGCTGGGCGAAACTCAAGACCTGGCGAAGGGCTGCTGGGCAAAAACCAAGTCCTGGCGAAGGGCTGCTGGGCGAAACTCAAGACCTGGCGAAGGGCTGCTGGGCAAAAGTCCAACTGGAGGATCCGGTTGGCACCAGGTAAATTCTCCCGAGAGGAGTAGGTGAGGATGCGTTCCCCTTGAGGGAACATTAGGCGTCGGTTCGACCTAGGGCTCCATTTTGGAGACCAAAGTCAGAACCAAGACAGCTAAGGCTGTATAAAATAATTATTATTTTATTATGTTTTGGACTAACCCTTGATGCAGGACCAAAGGAACGTGTGTCTGCAACTCAGAGAGCCTCAAAGGAGTGAGGCAACAGCTGAGCAAGGCGCCCTGAGTGTCCAGGGCGCCCTCAAGGTGAATCAGAACCAAGCGAAGCAAAATAGGCTTCAGCTGCTTACTGGGCAAGGCGCCCTCAGCAGTGAAGGCGCCTTCGTCAGTGAAGGCGCCTTCAGCAGCCAAGGCGCCTCCAGCTCACTCTGCGAAGCCTCAGCTTTATCCACAGCCGAGTCTTCTGCGCGGAAAAAGTCAGCCAAGGCGCCTTCGGCGACCAGGGCGCCCCAGAGGTCAAACCTCATCCCTATTCCGGTGCGATAAGGCTTGACCGAGCGAAGCACGGATCGGGTGACACGTGGCAGGGCGCCCTCGACGACTAGGGCGCCCCTAGGTGCTATAAATAGCACCCCTCGACCCCTAGCTTCAACACAGCTTTCATTCAACGCATCCAAACGCTCTGACGACCGCGCTCTGCTCCGGAAACTTCCCGACTCAAGAACGAAGCGCCGTCAACCTCCCACTGCACCGAAACTCGATCTACACCGGGAGTTGGTAAAACAAAGTGTATATTTCTATTTACAGTAATTTTGTAATCTCACTTTGTAACCGTTTTGCGCACTATAGAATTGCCCAAAGTAAACGGTCAACGACCGTGGGCCTTGGAGTAGGAGTCGACCCAGGCTCCGAACCAAGTAAAACCTTGGTGTTTGCGTTGTTTGATTTTATTCCGCCGCGCACTTACTCTTTCTTTTAAATCCGAACATTTTTCGATATTCACCCCCCCTCTATCGGTCTTTCTCGATCCAACAGATTTTATGTACACTCCTTCGTGGAATATAGGATCGATGGATGTAAACAATTAGCTAGTAATCTCGTCTCGGAGATCCCTTCAAGGTGGCTTGCGCATGGTGTAGGGAGGAGCGGACGAGGTGACGACACGTCTGGAGGCGCATTGGAAACCAATGCCATAAAAGTTGGAAAATCTAGGATTTTTCTATTTTATTATGTTGGTTTATGTGCTTGTCGTGTGTGTGCATGTTAAAATTCTTCGAATTAAATAACTATGTGGGAGAGGGACCCTAAGGGTCCCGTGACCTCCAATACAATCTGATAAGTGATGCGAACAAGTCTGCGTGTCGCTCTGAGTGCCTTCTGTTGGTGCTTGGATGGCTAGAGAGGGGGGGGGGGTGAATGTAGCCAGACACAAACTTCTTTCACTTTTGAAACTCTGCACTTAGGGTTAGTCGCAGCACAGTGAAAGCAATACAAAAACAGAGAGATGCAGAAACTAAACCCTAAACTAAGCACAAGCACAAAACGCTAACAAAGAGGATTTACAAGGTTTGGGGATAACATGCCCCTACTCCTTGGCGTGCCCGTAAGGTGGGCGATCCCTTGATCGTCGGCAGATCAAGCCCTGGAAAATTCGGATAGAATGCAACCTCCTTCTCGGTGGAGTAACCTCTCTACAGCGTTTCAATCAGTGTATATGAAATTAAGCATAATGAAACAATAAGGAGCTTACAGAGCACTTAGGACAGAAATGGCACAAGAGAGTTCCTCACCAAGCTCCACTCAGCACAGATCTCATGCAAGAACTCCCTGCTCTTCGTATCTTGCTGATGGACTCGCCGAGCTCTCTGCCTCTTCCAAGTGCTCAGGTTGCCGATTGCTCAAGTGTATGCAAGAGTTGCTTCAAGGATCAGAATGTTGCCCAAGAAATGGAGAATCAGCTTGTTACTGGAAGAGATGATCAAGTGTTGTTTTTGAGCCTTCTTCGCTACCAAGCACTTAAGCTTCTGCCCATCGATCCTAGATCACAGCAGACGCTCCTTTGCAGCACATCAACAGCCCATCTGCAACTGCCCAGCTATGACTGAGCTCTCCTGGACTCTTAGAACCCTCTCAGTCGAGCCCCAGGACTGTTGCTAGCAACCCCAGTGTCCGTTGCAACCTAAGAATGAGAAACAGCCAAACATGATACATGGAAGGAACCCAGTTGACCCTCCTTCAACGTTTGAAGTCATCCCTACCACTTGCACACTAAATCAAAGGTTTAGCACATGAAATCAAACTTGCATCAGTAATAGCAGAGAAGATCAAAGCGAAATCAGTAGTGTATCAGTGGAAATCAGAACGCAATCAGAACTCTGACAACTCTTTTGAATTAAAGCTGTCAGCTACTGACCGGTCACCGGACCGATCAGAGTGACCCCTGATCGGTCACCAGACCGATCAGGGTAGGCCCAGTCCGATTAGGCTCCAGCCTAATCGGTCCACAGTGAAAGTTGGGAATCGCGACCTTCTGGTGATCGGTCACCCTGATCGATCACAGATCGTGGATCGGTCACCGGACCGATCCATAACATTGCTGGGATTCCTAGCTTTCGCAGCCAAACCTCACAGATTGGTCACCATACCGATCAGGTTGTGGCCTATCGGTTTGGGGACCGATCAGGGCATGACCTGGCCGATCAAGATGCATCCTGATCGGTTATAGTGAGAAGCTCGCGACATTTGATCGTTCAGCCTGACCGATCATGAAATCCCACGAAACCTACTGACCTCTTCTGATCATTCACTAGACTGATCAGGAGCTCTCCCTGATCGGTCACCAGACTGATCAGGAGCCGAATAGAGGCCAACCAAGGTTTCTGTGCTCTCCCTGATCCGTCACCAGATTGATCAGTCTTCTCTGGATCGGTCATCAGACCGATCCACGTAGGAACTGCGTGCCAACTTTCCTGATCGGTCACTAGACCGATCCAGGCAAGGCCAAATCCACTCTAAGTCAAGAGAACAGGCTCCCAGCCTTCTCTGACTCGTGCTCAGTCTCCCGGACCAAGACTCCATGCCCAGTTTCACTCACCGGGACTTCAACCTAGCTCCCCAAGCTAGGACCTGGCTTCACTCACCAGGATTTCATCCAACCTAGCTTCTCAAGCTAGGACCTGGCCCTCCAAGCCAGGGTTTCATCCAACCTAGCTTCCCAAGCTAGGACCTGGCCCTCCAAGACAGGGTTTCATCCAACATAGCTTCTCAAGCTAGGACCTGACCCTCCAAGCCAGGGTTTCATCCAACCTAGCTTCTCAAGATAGGACCTGGCCCTCCAAGCCAGGGTTTCATCCAACCTAGCTTCTCAAGCTTGGACCTGGCTTCCCAAGCCAGTGTTTCATCCAATTCCGTGCCCAGTCTCTGACCAGAACTT
The DNA here is from genome assembly GCA_024364735.1 of Boesenbergia rotunda. Lineage (NCBI taxonomy): Eukaryota > Viridiplantae > Streptophyta > Magnoliopsida > Zingiberales > Zingiberaceae > Boesenbergia > Boesenbergia rotunda. Next base: position 38,228 of record JAGFNQ010003752.1, read on the forward strand.
AATCCCAATCATCTTGTTATCCTAAACTATAATCGGTGTCAACACCAAAACAACAATCAGGGTCAGACTGCATCAACAATCTCCCCCCTTTTGTGGTTTGACAACCCGATTTTAAGTTTAGGGATTTGAAATCCATTGTCTCAATTTTCACTATTGTAGGAGAATCAGGATCTTTCCCCTACAACAATTAAACTCGTAGTAGTCATAAACTTAACCAACAACGCTCTCCCCCTTTGTCAAACACCAAAAAGGGTATAGACTGGTAGTTAAGTGTAAAAACAAAACCTCCCCCTCAGACCTAGGGGTCTACCCAAAATAACAATAGATATGATGTAATTTTGAAGGCATATGAAAACATATGATAAAGATAAATCATGATAAACCAATCATACGAATCATACGAACATGACAGTAAACAACCTAGCATAAGGTAGTCAAATAGTCAGATAACCATAGCATGAAAACATAGTCAAATAGTCAAGCACATCATAAAACCAAAACAGGCAAACAGTTAGATGCATCGCAATGCATCAAAGCATAGTTAAATACAACACCAAGTCATAGTTGTCAAATGCAACACAATCATGTGAGCAAAATCAGGGTACAATCAAATCAATCATCAGCAGGGTCGTCGTCAGACGTATCATCAATAGGTATGATGCTATCTGGTGCAGTGCTGCTGGAGGGTGCAGCTCCAGAAGATGAAGGCTGGTATGGATGATCAACAGTCCAAGCACGCCACTCCTCGTACCATGCCTCCTGCCGGGAGTGGACCCCAGAGACGTCGGACTCGATCATGAGCAATCTGCGGTCGAAAGACTGAAACTCCGAGCGGACCTCCTGTCGCCAGAGCTGTCATATGAAGACCATGCTGGATCGTCTGCTGCAGCTCCGCAATCTGCCAGCGAAGATCCGAATCCGGCTCATAGTGGCCCTCGGCAGCAGCGGGCGACTCCTGATGAAAAGCCAGAGTTGCGGGTATCTGAACATGGGTCGCCCTAGGTAACTCCCCCAGACCTCTCCTATCCTTCCACCTCATCCCCTGCGGTCTGACGATAATGCCAGACTGGGCCAATGCGCGTCGGCCAAGTCGGCAGTCCTGTCAAACCATAGGCATGATCCTACCCTGTGACACGTCTATGCCGACCGAATGAAGCCAGACAGTAATGATATGTCCAAACGGCATGTAAACCGTCTGATGGTCGATCTGACTATAGGTGATGATGGAGAAATAGATGGTCGCTATGATGTCAAAGTCTAACTGTTGATGCATCCCGTAGAGCATCAAGTAGTGGAATGAGCGAATTTCTGCTAAGGGTTTAGAAGTAATAGGTATCAGGCAGTTAGTGATAATTTTAAACAGGACATAATCAGCGGGGGAAAGACTGAGAGCGGCAAATGTGGGAAAAGCACCGGCAGGCTCACCGGGACCCCTTGGCCTCGGATGGCCGAAAAAATACTCGTGGATAGAGTCAGAAGTAACTCCATCGAAGGGAACCGGTAGAGGATCCGGAAGATAAGGGTAGAGCGGAAAGTCATTATCAGATCGTCGATAATCAATGAAGGCAGTGAAAGACGATAAAGTGAAATCGTGGTTGGTTCGGGCGACTCGGGTCTTGTACCCCGAACCTTCGCCACTGACCATGTTGTTTTAAAATTCGGAGACTAAATCAAAATTTATTGGCCGCTCAAGGAAGAGAATGGATCCTAGCTCGTAGAACTCAATGATTTGGCATACTGAAGGACAGTGTTCGTAAACAAACGCTCGGTCCACAATTGTACAAGGTAGGAGTTAGAAAGTTCGACTGTTAAAGAAAAATTCGAAATGATCATTTTGAAATCTGTCATCATGAGGAGGTTGGGGTCTAGGAGAGGGTGCAGATGGTGAAGGGCCTTTGCCCTTCGAGGTCTCTACAACGGGTTCTTTGCCTTTGGAGGATTTCCTAAGGATTGGAACAACAAGTCATGGCAACAGATTGGAGTTGATAAATTGAACACATAATGATCAGTGAATAAAAGTTTAATCAAGGAAATATGGTTTGATCAAGAATCAAGTGGAAAACCAAAACACGACAGACACCATAATTTTGATCAATAGTCGAGACAAGGTCACGGCGAGAATTGATAATCATGGCACACACAAATTTGATTATGCAATGGAAGGTTTGAACAATAATCAAGTGACAATAAGGTTTGATCATATGGGTAAGGCAAGCGTAAGGTCACGGTAATGGCACACCAAAATGAACCATAAAATCAAACATTAAGGTTAGTTCATCAAGAATTATGATGTTTGAATTAATCAACAAGGTGAGGGTAGAAGAATCTTACTTAGGTGCCATATTGGTGAGCGAATGTCTTGGAATGAAAACTCAGAGGTTGCACAAGAGGTTCTCAGAGAACTCTCAGAAGTCTTGTGCAAGAAGGAGAAATGCAGACCAAGGTGTAGCTCGCGTGAAGAGCACACAGATCCTCCAATATTTTGCGCAGCTTGAGCAAAACACTAGACTCAGAAACTTGTCGGCACGAAGAGAGCTCGCAAGCACTTGACCTCCAGAGAACAACGATCTCGCCGAAGGAAGGACTCGTCGAACACACGCAGAAAGGAAGATGAAGAAATGGATCGCAAGAACTCGCAGGTAAAGGACTCTGGTGTGATTTGGAAGGGTCAGCTAGGGTTGAGGAAGAGTGGAGACGTGATTAAACGAGTTGGTGGACTGATCACCAACCAAAATTTATTGCGATCGAATAAATCACAGTTCGATCCAAGAACACTCAGACCGATCAGGCTCCAGCCTGATCGGTCTAGCTGGGTCCTGATCGGTCGGGTGACTGATCAGGCTAGCCCCTGATCGGTCTGCCAATCGATCAGTGAGCGAACAGAGAGTTTTTGAGATTGTCTGTGACCCTCCTGATCGGTCTGTGGACCGATCACCAAGGTGGCTAGATCGGTCTGGGGACCGATCCAAGCCATCACAGAATGTTTTGACAATTTCTCACGAAATAGATGGATTGGTCAATTGGACCGATCAGGCCGACTCCTGATCGGTCTGTGGACCGATCAACCCTACGTCTGATCGGTCTGTGGACTGATCAGGTGTCAGAAATTTTCTGATACGATTCAGAAACCTCAGTTTCAGACTTTTCTTCGATTTCAGATACGATTTGATCTAAGTTTGCCGATTGTGGAGGTGTTCTTTCAACCAAAATTGATCCCTTAATAAGATCAAAAGTCCATATGGATTTAACAACCTCTCCATTTTGAACACAAACACCCAATCAAGTGAAGGCAAAGTCAATCAAAACACTCATTAATTTTAAACCAAGTTTGTATCAATATAAGTCTCCAATCAAGTTTCCTTGATTGGAATGTCCAAGTATGATCATGTAGCCAAGTACACATATGTTATGCATTGGTTTTCCCCATACTTGGTCAACTTAGTGATTATTATCTCGTCAACCTAATTTCTCAAGGGATGCATTGACATTTTGAGTAATTAGGTTGATCCTAACATCTCACCCCATTTCTAGCAAATAAAAACATTTTGTTAAACCTTATAGTTTGTGTGAGATGCCCCCAAGTTGCCCAATAATTGTTTCCCAACAATTAGAAATAATCATGAGGGGTTTTATATGCTTTTCAACCCTATGAGGCGCGACACATTCCCAACTCCCTTCGTAAGAAACTAAACTCATTCTCGGGGAGTGGTTTAGTGAAAATGTCCGTTAGGTTTGATTTTGACTCTACATGTGAGAGTACAATATCTCCTCTAGCAACATGATCTCTAACGAAGTGGTGACGCACTTCAATATGCTTGGTTCTAGAATGATGGACTAGATTCTTTGTTAGGTTTATTGTGCTTATGTTGTCACACAACACTTGCACACCCTTGTAGATTAATCCGTAGTCCTCTAGTGTATGTATCATCCACAACAATTGCGATACACTCTCTCCCATGGCGATATATTCTGCCTCGGTCGTGGAGAGAGCAACACAATATTGCTTCCGACTTGACCAACTAACTAATGATGATCCTAAGAATTGGCAACTCCCACTCCTGCTCTTTCGATCCAACTTGCACCCAGCATAGTCGGAATTGGTATAACCAATTAGGTCAAATGACTCGGTACGGGGCTACCAAAGACCAACTCCAATTGTGCCCTTAGGGTATCTCAGAATTCTCTTGACGACAATTAAATGAGATTCCTTGGCACAGACTTGATACCTAGCGCACATACCCACAGCAAAAAGTATATCAGGTCGACTAGCTGTGAGGTATAGCAAACTACCTATCATGCTCCGATATTGAGTTAGATCAATAGGTTTACCACTCTCATCATTGTCTAACCTTGTGTTTGTTGCCATGGGAGTGGTTACCTCTTTAGAATCACTCATGTTAAATTTTTGGAGCATCTCTTGAGTGTATTTTGATTGGTGCACATGGATTCCGTCACGAGTTTGCTTGATTTCGAGTCCTAGGAAGAAAGTTAACTCTTCCACTAGACTCATCTCAAATTCATTCTCCATGTGACCAATAAACTCATTCAAATAGCCCTTATTGTTTGAGCAATAAATTATGTCATTGACATACACTTGGGCTACAAATATATTGTCACCATCTCTCCGTAGAAATAGTGTTGGGTCTATTTGTCCTCTCACGAAGCCTTTTTCAATTAAGAATGTCGACAACCGCTCAAACCAAGCTCAGGGTGCTTGTTTAAGGTCGTAAAGCGCCTTCTTGAGCTTGAACACATGGTTTGGAAATTCGGAACTCTCAAACCCCGGAGGTTGTTCGACATAGACCTCTTCTCTGATTAAACCATTTAGGAAGGTCGATTTGACATCCATTTGATAGAGTTTGAAACCTCGATGTGCTGCAAATGCAAGCATCAAATGGATGGATTCTAATCGACCCATGGGAGCATAGGTCTCATCGTAATCATGGCCTTCAACTTGACTATAGCCCTTGGCTACTAAGCGTGCCTTGTTTCTTACGATTTCTCCCTTATGGTTCAATTTGTTTTTGAAGACCCATTTGGTTCTAATAATGGCGGTCTTCTTAGGTCTACGGACTATGTCCCAAACTTGGCTCCTCTCGAATTGACCTAGTTCATCTTGCATGGCAATGATCCAATCGCGATCATTTAATGCTTCGTCAATTTTCCTAGGTTCAATTTTGGAAATTAGGGCAACTTCATTAGCCTCATTCCTAAAGAATGATCTAGTTCTAACCCCATGATGGATGCCTCCAACAATTTGGTCTTGGGGATGACTAGAGACTAACCTAGTTTTCCTTGGTGTTGGTAGTGCTTCTTGGATGGTGTCACTAGACACAAGCTCAGCCTCAGGATCCGACTGATCTATGGGTTGTCTAGGCTCACCGTCATTAGATTCATCACCACCATCTACAACACTTGGACTTTCATTCAAACCTAGTTGCCTAAGTTCGAATTGAACTCCTTCGACATCTTCTGATTGATCATTTTCTTTAGGAATTTCCTCAAAAACAACATCAGAAGACTCTTCAACTAATCTAAACTTCTTGTTGTAGACTCGATAAGCTTTGCTAACGAGGGAGTACCCGACCAGTATCCCTTCATCAGCTTTTGCTGTGAACTTCCCAAGATGGTCCTTGGTGTTTAGAATAAACACCTTACAACCAAACAACCTAAGGTGTTTAACTGTAGGCGATTTTTCAAACCAAAGTTCGTGAGGAGTCTTTCCTAGAAATCTATGTATTAGGACTCGGTTTTGCACGTAGCAAGCTGTGTTTACAGCTTTAGCCCATAAGTAACTCGGTAAGGAGTACTCATTGAGCATGCTTCATGCAGCCTCTTGTAAGACCCGGTTCTTCCTTTCTACAACACCATTTTGTTGTGGTGTTCTAGGTATAGAGAACTCGTGTCTATACCCTCTCTCTTGACAAAACTCTAAAAATCTTTGATTTTGAAATTCGCCTCCATGATCACTCCTAATTATTTTAATTGTTGATAATTTTTCATTTTCAACCCTTCTACAAAAAAAAATAAAAATATCTAGGGTTTGGTCCTTATATTTTAGAAAATATGTCCATGTATACCTAGTAAAATCATCAATGATCACAAAACAGTATCTACTACTATTCAAGGATATAATTGTACTACAATCAAACAAGTCCATGTGAAGTAAATCTAAAGCCGTAGAAGTACTTACAACGCTTTTACCTTTATGTGCAGATTTCGTTTGCTTACCCATTTGACATGCATCACAAAGTTTATCCTTTTCATACTTGATGCTTGGTAAGCCACGAACAAGTCCCTTGTTGGCCAATTTTCGGATATTCTTCATGTTCACATGTGCTAGTCTCCGGTGCCAAAGGTTAGACTCATCTTCTCTTGACATGAACCATTTAACAAAAGCATTAGTAGCACTTTTAAAAGAAACTTGATAAATGTTATCTATCCTTCTGCCTACTAGTACCGTGTCAAAGGTATCATGTTGTCTAACTAGACATTGATTTGATTGAAAATCAATTGTGTAACCTGTATCACACAATTGACTAACACTTAGGAGGTTAAATGTCATCCCCTTGACTAGAAGGACATTCTTAATCCTATGACATTCGGATATTTGAATGTCTCCTATCCCTACAACCTTATGACTACCATTGTTACCAAAGGAAACATTACCTCTACTTTTTCTTTGAAGAGTAGTGAATAAGGATCTATCACCGGTCATATGTTTGGAGCACTCACTATCAACGAACCAAGTTGATAGATGCTCCCCCTCAATCACGACCTACACAATTCGAAAAATAGAAGATTTAGGTACCCAAATCTTGGGACCTAAAGCACCTACCATGCAAGACTTAGGCATTCATGCCTTGACCACTTTCCTTTGAACCCTAGGAGTCTTAAGTGGTCTAACATCAGTCCTAGACATTAAAGAGACAAATGATGGTTCTTTTGGTCGATAACCAATACTGGCCTTGTTGTAAACCACCCTTTTGTGCATTTAGAATCATATCTAAAGTCTTGGAGCTAGTTGAGAATTTCTCAAGAACACTCTTGAGTCTCTCAACCTCACTCTTCAAAGATTTGTTCTCATCTTCTAACATTTCTACATACAAATCATCAATATCCTCATCCTTAGAGGATTTCAAATGTTCTACTTCAACTTTCAATGATTTAACTTTCTCTTTGGATTCCTTTAACAAACTAGCCTCTTCATCATCCGAAGATGATGAAGCCGCGTTTGATGAGTCCATGGATTCATCACTGCTTTCTTGATCTTCCATGGCCATGAGTGCTATATGGCGTGTACTCTTCTCCTCCTTCTCTTCTTCGGATGAGTTAGAGGATGATTCATCGGCCTTCAAGGCCTTCTTCTTCTTCTTTGATTTCTCCTCTTTCTTCTTGAGTTTTGGACAATCCTTCTTGAAGTGTCCTTTCTTGCTACACTCATAACAAGTAACATTAGATTTATCAATTTTAACTTCACTAGGGGTTACCTTTACCTTTGAAGCGCCGACTCTTCCTCATCATCCTTCTTACAAAGTTGGCCATCTCGGAGGAAGAAGACCCGCTGCCATCCTCCTCGGACTCAGATTCGGATGAGGATGAAGATGAAGAGACTTCCTTCTTCTTTTCTTTCTTCTTGGTCTTGTCCCCTGCCACAAGAGCAATCCCCTTCTCCTTGGGGCCTTTGTTAGCCATTTCATGAAGCTCCATTTCACAAAATAAATCATCCAATTTAACAATTGATAAGTCCTTGGAAACCTTGTAGGCATCCACCATGGATGACCACAAGGCATTCTTTGGAAAGGCTTTTAACACATACCTCACAAGGTCATTGTTCTCGACCTTTTCGTCAATGGAGTGGAGACCATTCAATACCTCTTTGAATCTACTATGAAGTTCGCTTACCATTTCACTCTCCTTCATGGAGAGATTTTGTAGTTGATTAAGGAACAAATCCCTCTTGGCTATTCTCGAGTCCTGGGTACCCTCATGAAGCTCGATGAGCTTATTCCACAAATCCTTAGCACTTGTGAAGGGACCAACCTTGATTAGTTGGTCTTTGTTCATTCCACATTGCAAGGTCACCACCGCCTTCGCATCGGCTTCTCCTTTTCGGGTTTGCTCAGCCGACCAACGTGAAGATTCCAATTCTTTTACCTCCACATCTCTCGGAGGAGTGAAGCCTTCCTTTACCGAGAACCACATACATATGTCGGTCTTGAGGTAGTACTCCATGCGAGACCTCCAATATTGAAAATCAGATCCGTCGAAGAAGGGAGGTCGGGTGGTGCTAAATCCTACTCTCAATGCTATTGTTGATTGCTCTCGGATGTTAAGCCGCTTGAACAGAGCCCCAAGCTCTGATACCACTTGTTGGTGCTTGGATGGCTAGAGAGAGGGGGGGGGGAATGTAGCCAGATATAAACTTCTTTCACTTTTGAAACTCTGCACTTAGGGTTAGTCGAAGCACAGGGGAAGCAATACAAAAATAGAGAGATGCAGAAACTAAACCCTAAACTAAGCATAAGCACAAAACGCTAACAAAGAGGATTTATAAGGTTCGGGGATAACTTGCCTCTACTCCTTGGCGTGCCCGTAAGGTGGGCGATCCCTTGATCATCGGCAGATCAAGCCTCGGAAAATCTGGATAGAATGCAACCTCCTTCTCGGTGGAGTAACCTCTCCACAGCGTTTCAATCAGTGTATATGAAATTAAGCACAATGAAACAACAAGGAGCATACAGAGCACTTAGGACATAAATGGCACAAGAGAGCTCCTCACCATGCTATACTCAGCACAGATCTCACGCAAGAACACCCTGCTCTTCGTGTCTTACTGATGGACTCGCCGAGCTCTCTGCCTCTTCCAAGTGCTCAGGTTGCCGATTGCTCAAGTCTATGCAAGAGTTGCTTCAAGGATTAGAATGTTGCCCAAGAGATGGAGAAGTAGCTTGTTACTGGAAGAGATGATCAAGTGTTGTTTTTGAGCCTTCTTCGCTACCAAGCACTTAAGCTTCTGCCCATCGATCCCAGATCACAGCAGACGCTCCTCTGCAGCACACCAACTGCCCATTTACAACTGCCTAGCTACCACTAAGCTCTCCTGGACTCTCAGAACCCTCTCAATCGAGCCCCAGTCGAGCCCTAGGTCTGTTGCCAGCAGCCCCAGCGTCTGTTGCAACCTGAGAACGAGAAACAACCAAACCTGATACATGGAAAGTACCCAGTTGACCCTCCTTCAACGTTTGAAGTCATCCCTGTCACCTACACACTCAATCAGAGGTTTAGCAAATGAAATCAAACTTGCATCAGTAATACCAGAGAAGATCAAAGCAAAATCAATAGTGTATCAGTGGAAATCAGAACGCAATTAGAACCTTGACAATTCTTTTGAATTAAAGCTGTCAGCAACTTATCGGTCATCGGACCGATTAGAGTGACCCCTGATCGATCACCAGACCGACTAGGGTAGGCCCAGTCCGATCAGGCTCCAGCCTGATCGGTCCACAGTGAAAGCTGGGAATCGCGACCTTCTGGTGACCGGTCACCCTGATCGATCACAGATCGTGGATCGATCACCGGACCGATCCATAGCATTGCTGGGATTCCCAGCTTTCGCAGCCAAACCTCACTGATCAGTCACCAAACCGATCAGGTTGTGGCCTGATCAGTCTGGGGACCGATCAGTGCATGACTTGACCGATCAGGATGCATCCTGATCGGTTATAGTGAGAAGCTCGTGACATTTGATCGTTCTTCCTGACCGATCATGAAATCCCACGAAACCTACTGACCTCTCCCTGATCATTCACCAGACCGATCAGGTGCCCTCCCTGATCGGTCACCAGACCGATCAGGAGCTGGACAGAGGCCAACTAAGGTTTCTGTGCTCTCCCTGATCGGTCACCAGATCGATCAGTCTTCTCTAGATCGGTCACTAGACCGATCCACGTAGGAAATGTGTGCCAACTTTCCTGATCGGTCACCAGACCAATCCAGGCAAGGCCAAATCCACTCTAAGTCAAGAGAACAGACTCCCAGCCTTCTCTGCCTCATGCTCAGTCCCCCGGACCAAGACTCCATGCCCAGTTTCACTCACCGGGACATCAACCTAGCTCCCCAAGCTAGGACCTGGCTTCACTCACCAGGATTTCATCCAACCTAGCTTCTCAAGCTAGGACCTGGCCCTCCAAGCCAGGGTTTCATCCAACCTAGCTTCCCAAGCTAGGACCTGACCCTCCAAGCCAGGGTTTCATCCAACCTAGCTTCTCAAGCTAGGACCTGGCCCTCCAAGCCAGGGTTTCATCCAACCTAGCTTCTCAAGCTACGACTTGGCTTCCCAAGCTAGGGTTTCATCCAATTCCATGCCCAGTCCCCGACCAGGACTTAATCCCAATCATCTTGTTAACCTAAACTAAAATCGGTGTCAACACCAAAACAACAATTAGGGTCAGACTACATCAACACCTTTCTCCCCATCGGATGGGCTTGTTCTGTGGATCACTGGGTCAGAAAAGACTATAGAACATTATTGAAGAGCGTGTGCACTTCCCCATCGGATGACACATAATCGGAAATAATTTTCTTAGTGTCGTGTAATGGTGAACACTTAGATATGAATAATAGTATCCTCCCCATCAGAGTCACTGCTATTATTTACAAGGCCGAAGTGAACTAACTATTAATCTTATTTGTCAAAAAGTTAGGTTGACAAGATAGTAAGATTAATGGATAAAACCTCCTCTTACGAATGTAGAATTTCATATACGTCCACACCATCATGGCATGCGAATTTCTCGGTGTCTGGAGGTGTTGGTTGATTTCAAAAATTTATTGTTTGAGGAATCAATTTATTTTCGAATTCTAAAGTAGTGATTGTTGTGATTCTCAGGATTTTTAAAATGACCTTTAATTCCATAGCAACCATACTTAAGGAGAACAAACTTACTAGACCCAATTACATTGACTGAAAAAGAAACCTAGACATTGTCCTTATTGCTAAAGAGTACAAATACGGGCTCTTCAAAGAATGCCCTGAAAAGCCTAGCTAGAACTCTAGTGAAGAGCAGTGTAACGCCCGACCTTATATCTACCCTAAAGGCGGGGTTACGGGTCCACACATTCATATCATATATCCAAAGTAACCAGTTACAATACATGAACTAGTAATAAGCATGCTTATTGAACACTAAATTACCAAACAAGGTTTTTCCAATCAAATAATTCATTTATATCTACATGCATTTATAACCTAATATGGAAAGCATTTAACACACTATAGCAGGAAATCTCAAATAAGCATATAGCAAGAGTTATCTAGTCTTAGACACATGCAAAAGAAGCATATACATAAGAAGCATTTATAAGCAACCGGAAGTATTAACATCTAGCATTTTACTGGCATGCATACTATAGGAATTAGACATTAAGGATAGTATTAGCTAACATGGTTTAGGTTTCATATCTCTAATAGTAGAGTAGTCACAGTCATCATACAATCAGAGTATAGCAAAACAATTTCAATCTTTCATAGGAAGCAGTTAGATTCTAGACAAACTAAGGTAGATAGAATCTTTCATCCTTTCCCGAGCCATCACCACACACATCCTCCAACCTTCCCTCTGCCTCTTCCTTTAGTTCGAGTATTTCTTACCGCTATCTGCAGCATAAGAAAAATAACAGGAACTAGTAAGCAAAACATGCTTAGTAAGAATCCGGCCTACTCGCAAAATCCATATCAATACATCGTATCATGTACACAGTAATCAGATAGAATTATCAGCATCATAAGCATCTCATCAAAGCATCATAAACATCACATCAATTTATCTCTAAGTACTTACAGAACAATATTATCACATGATGAGAAAAGTATGTTTTTCAAAAGTTCCATAATGGTAAGTACTTCAAAATAACATATCATCATCCAGGGCCCAGTTGTCGTACCACATCATCATGCGCGTTCCCTAATAAATTGGGGTAGCGAGCCACCAATCTAATTAGAGCAGGACCCTTCCGTCCTACCAATGCCATGACCTTAACATGCTCATTGGATTTGTTTAACGACCCCCTTCCGAGTCGGGTAGACAACTTTCCAAAGTAAAATAATTTATCATGCAATTACTCATATATGTATATGCCTAAAGGTACTCTTTAATCACTTCTCAAAGGGACACACCACGCCTTCGGGTGCTCTTGATCCCCCAGGGACACACCACGCATTCGGGTGCTCTTGATCCCAGTTTTAATAGAGTAACCTTTTTATGCATATTATCATCCACATCTCAATCACATCATATTCATGTCATAAGAGTGCCCCATGGGCTATAAGGCATGCTTTTATACCTAACAAGATAGGTCACATAATTTATACACATATCACATATGTAATAGCATGCTTCATGGTCTCATTAGGTACTTCCCAACCCTAGAACTAGGGTTGGCCGAAAGTCACAAGTAAAGAGGAGTTGGTTTTCCAAGTAAGCATTCATTCAAACATTTCTACAAACACCTCAAGTACCTTTCATGTTACCAATTGAACAAGGTTTATATCTCAAAGTGGGATTAGCATCCACTAACCCTAAATTACAAGGGATGGCCGAATGGTAGAGTGGGGGGTTTCTAGGGTTTTTGGACAAGTCATCATTCACAAAACCACACACATATATATACAACATTTTATCTACCATTCTAATCATAGGAACACAATAAGGTAGCAAGCCACACCAAAACCCTAACTTTTCTTCCTTGGCCGAAAATGGTAGGGCACCAAAACCCTAATTCTTGTTATCACACATGATGGCAAAGTAACCTAAATTCATACCCTAAGTTCTTAGGGATATCCTCATGCATCAAGAAGCAACCAAGGCCCATAAATGGGTGGTGGCCGAAAGTTTGTAGGGTACCCAACCCTAACTTTTGTCCTTCCAAAAATTTGGAAACAACACATATATGTATAAAATCCCTAGGGTACTAGCATGCATCAAGGCGTGATCAAACACCTTCTCTTGGACCCCCTTACTAGAGGTGGCCGAAAGTTTGTATAAGGGAGAACTCCCATTTTTTTTCAAAACAAAACACAAGGAAATCATACATAAACCATTATACTGCAGGCGAGAGGATTCTTACATCCTAGCGCTGGAAATTTCGCCTTCTTGAAATCGTAGGGTGCCCTACACTTGGAGGGTATGCGAAGATCCTTTCCTTCCAAACTTCTTTCTAGTAGTCCTTGGTCTTGGTAGGGAGTGTTAACACTTGGTTTCCCCTTCTTGCAATTGCCCTAGGTTAGAACCCTAGGGTTGGGATTTCGAAAATGGAAAGGGAAGGGAGAAAGGGGTTTTCGGTTTTGGAAGATGAAGAGGAAGAAGAAAAGGAAAGAAGGAAGTTGCTCCAACTTCCACCTATTTATACTTTTCTCATGAAAAGACATGTCTCTTCACTCTTACCCACTTAACAAGCATGTTCCTTTCTCCTTCTACATGAAATATTGCTTGGTTCATTGGTTATTGACATGGTGAGTGCAACTAGGAGGTCAAGGTTCAATCCTTGCTTCCTCCACTTTGCACTTTCTTTTTAGCACCATTCATTTCCAAGCCCAATAAACCAAGCCCATCATGAAATTCATAATATGAATAATATTTTATGAATTCAGAATATTTCATAATATCCCAAAAATATTATTTCATAATATTTTTAATATTCCATTTTCACGAATATAATATTTCATGCTAATATTTCATGATAATAATATTTCATGCATATAATATTTCATGCATATAATATTTCATGCATTCATAACATTTTATAGCATGTGATTGCATGAAATTTATATCATTTCATTGTAACCGTTTTCATACATTGTCATGATTTTACATTGACAATTTGGGTGTTACAATCCTCCCTTTCTTATAGAAAGTTCGTC
>JAGFNQ010003752.1:65964-104833 GCA_024364735.1 Boesenbergia rotunda
AAATATGTAATTTTGCAATTAAGTCCAAAATAAGAGGAAATCCTAAAACCTAGGGTAAAATCACAATTAAGAAATAAAAACATGGGTCAAACATGGATTTTAGCAATTAAAATAATCAATAAAATGGTACTTATCAGCCGTCCAATTTAAAGTTAGTTGTTATAATTATATTTCCTAAATTGAATTTAAGTTGTCAAATGTTTAATTTGGATTGAGCCTCGGGGAGCCGTCCAAATTAAGTTATTGATATTAATTTTCCATAAATAAAATATGTGATCAAATCTTGGAAATTTTTGAGGTGATTCTTAAACGATAATTTCCTTATTTGATTTATGAGGTGATGCTCTTACGTATGATTGTCTCCAAAATTAATTAGGAAAATTATTCCTATAGAGTATATTTCCTTAAATAAGATTTCCATGAAAATAATATGTGGTTGAATTAAGGGAATCTGTCTCTTAATTTAATAAGATTTGATTTAGAGAAATCAAAGTCTTAAACATATTATTTCCGAACTTGATTATGATAATTCAGGAAATTGTTTCCCAAAACAATTCCTTAAATAAAGTATGAAATTAGAATTAGGAAATCCGGTTCCTAATTCAATTAATGAGACTTGATAAATTAAGTCACATACATACTTTATTAAGGAAATCGTTAGAACATGACATAATTATATGTCATGAATGTGCATAAAAGAAAAGGATGAGACCCAAAACCCCTTACAAAATATTAAGGCCAACACCTTCCATTAATATGGTTAGAACCGGAGTTTTGTTTCTCGTTTGGGTTGATGGACACATCCATGCCCGGCTTGAACCTCAACATGTTCAAACCATGGAATTAGTTTATGATTAATATAGTTGGAGTCAGAGGTCAATCCTTAGTTTTGGTTGTTGGACACATCCAAGCCTGACTAAACGGTTGAATGAGCTCCAACCATATTAAAACTATTTCTTGATTAATGGGTCAGCCTTAAGCTTGGAGCATTGATTTGTTGTGCCACAGCCAAGGTCGATGTAAAGAGAGGTGTAGTTGGGTGCTATGTATATTGTTGCATACTTGTTAATGAGTTAACAACCCAATGATTTATGCAAACATTCAATTAGTTGATAGCATAATGTGATAGTTATATATGTATAATATGTAATCGGTATAATTACCTACCTTCATAGCTAAGAATAACTTGATGGACTCTAGCCATGGTTGTTCTTATCTATGGTTGGATATCAACCTATTTAGAGATGTTCCTACGATCTCCCGAATTGATAAAAAGGGTTATTCAATTCGAAAAATAAATAGGATTTAATTAATGTATATTGATGCATTCTTTATCATTCTCATCACATAACCTCAATTTGTATTTCTAGGATAATCACCTGATCATGTCTTCTCTGAATTTGTGTTCCATTTTGGACACCAATAAGCTGACTGGGCCAAACTTTATGGACTGGCTTCGAAACCTGAGGATAGTCCTCAAGGCAGAAAAGCTTGCTTATGTCCTTGAAGAACAACTTCCCAACTATCCTCCTGAAGATGCAACTCCAGACCAGTTAGTGGCCTATCAGAAACATGTGGCCGATTCTGAACTTGCGAGTTGCATCATGCTGGCCGCTATGGAACCTGAACTACAAAAGCAGCATGAGCATATGGATGCTCATACCATCGTCTTCCATCTTCATGAGCTGTTTGACGAGCAGGCGAGATCCGAAAGGTTTGAGGTCTCTAGACTCCTCTTCACCTCTAAGATGCAGGAAGGCACTTCTGTTTCACAGTTTGTGTTGAAGATGTTGGGGTACATTGAGCGACTAGGCACACTCGGATTTGCAATGGATCACGAACTAAGTATTGACTTAATTCTGCATTGTTTGCCCAAGAGTTACTCACAGTTTGTGATGAACTATCGGATGAACAAACTGGAGACTACCATTCCTGAGTTGCTTAACCTGCTGAAGACTGTAGAGCCTTCTGTAAAGCAGGATCAGAAGACGGTACCGTTAGTTGGTTCCTCAAAGAAAGACTCTAAGAGGAAACCCAAAGAACAAAATAAGGGAAGGAAGAAAAAAGCCAAAAAGATTGAAAAGGTACCAAAAGGCACTTGCCATCACTGCGGCAAGGAGGGCCACTGGCGAAGAAACTGCAAGGTTTATCTTGAGTCCTTGAAGAAGAAGGCATCCGATGCCCCATCCTCTTCAGGTATCTTCGTTATTGAATGTCACTCTATTTCCTCGGACACCTGGGTACTTGATACTGGGTGTAGCTCACATATATGTAATGACATATAGGGGCTAAGGAATAGAAGAAGACTCGTCAAGGGAGAAGCGAATTTGCGAGTTGGAAATGGAGCAAAGATTGCTGCTGTTGCCATCGGAACATATTTGCTAAAGCTCCCTACTGGACTTGTCTTAGAATTGGATAATTGTTATTTTGTTCCTTCGTTAATAAAGAACATTGTATCTATTTCATGCTTGAATGAAAAGGGTTACCATTTAACTTTTAGTAACAATTGTTGTTACATAACTTTAAATGGTGTTCTTTATGGGACCAGAACTTTATGCAATGGTATCTACATGTTAGATTTATCCGGTGACGTTTTCAATATCGAAGTTAACAACAAACGTGCTCGAATAGATAATCAAATAGACTCCTATATGTGGCATTGTCATCTTGGCCATGTAAGTAAGAAACACATGACCAAATTACACCGATGTGGAATTCTGGAATCATTTGAACCCGGTTCATTTGATACATGCAAATCATACTTAAAAGGCAAGATGACCAAATTACCCTTTTCCGAAAAGGTAAACCAGTGGGAGAATTGCTTGGTCTAATACATATTGATGTATGTGGACCAATGTCAACTCTTGCACAAGGAGGTTATAGCTACTTCATTACCTTTTGTTAGTGATATGAGAGAAGTGTCCTAAGACAATCGCCTTATGATTATAATCATTTATTTTAATAAATGAATATTCACTATTTGAGTATACATGCTTGTGTATTTGATTAAGATCTTGAACTCATTTACTGAATGTCCGCAATACAATTCATAGCATGAGAGAATTTGTGATGAATTCACAACTAGTGATTATCTCTACATGTGCAATTGTGAAGTATTGAAAATGTCCCTAGTCGATGAATTGATAAATACGGACACTATCAATTCTGTTGAGACTAGCATGGGTTATTCTCTAATCAGCTGATTCTCACTGGATGGTGACATTGGGATGTCCGGAGATAAACATGAATGCTAGTTAAGGGAACTAGTTCATTGGAGTGACTGGCTGTAAAACTTCATATGGTAATCTACATATAGATATGTCAATGAAGTTCTTACTGCAGCTTAAGTGCGATGTTCCTTTGACTTGCGGTGTTCAAGTCATCTTGGTCATGGAGACTTATACTTTGACATCTTAAGCAAGCATCTCCAAGGAGGTGTGGACCCAGGATGATTGGGTATAAGCCGAAGTGCCCGAAGATGTTTGAACAACCTACAAAGGATTCACCACTCCTTGCGAGGAGATGTATACCCGAGGCCTATCATCGGATTGTTACTCGAAGTCTCTGGCCAGAGCATGACATGTTCAGAGTATGAATCTCTTAAATACATGAGAGTAATTAGAATCCATAGGACGAGGAAACGTTACTTGGGCTAGGTGTGACGTAGTCAGCCTAGTGGGGACTGACACACATAGACCATGTCCTGAACCAAGTGTGTATAAGATGGTGAAGGGAATGAGACACGATTCATTATAGCTGCTAAGGGTTTCAGAATCATTTCTGAGGTCAACCGTTGATCTTTCAATTAATTGGGGATCATGATGTACTACTAGGTGCCACTCATGATCGTTCTATAATTAATTAGTTAATTATGGATGACCAACATAAATTGAAAGCCTATTTGGTCACACACATAACGAGTAATTTGAAGGATTTAAAACGAGTTGAGAATTGGATTCTCCAATCGAGATAGACTATTTTTGGTAAGTCCAAATAATAGTCAAAACTGAATTTATTTCAGACGCATCGGAAGCATAGAATGACTAAGTCTTTTAAAGACTTAATGGGTGAATTAAATAAGTTTAATTCATTAAGGGATTTGATCCAATTGGGGTTAGATGGGCCGGCCAAGGAAGGGGGCCTCCTCTCTTCTTGTCATGGCCGGCCACCACCATAAGAGGATAAGGTTATTTTGGTTTGTTTTATAAAATAGACCAAAGGTTGGTTTATTTTATAAAAGGTTATATAAATTTTATATAAATTTTTATATAATGAACCATGAGTTGGTTTGTTTAATAAAATTTATATAATGAACCAATGGTTGGTTTGTTTTATAAATTTTTATATAATGAACCAATGGTTGGTTTGTTTTATAAATTTTATATAATCATGCCAAAAGAAAGAGAGCCTTGATTATGGATTGATTGAGAAATTATTCCATAATCAAGAAGAAGAAGCTTGATCATAAGAGCCTTGATTATGGATTGATTGAGAAATTATTCCATAATCAAAGAGAGGTTTGCTTGGGAATTAAGAAACCTCTCCCTATATAAAGGACCCAAGGGGTGCCATGGAAGATGATCCATCCAAGAATTGCTTAGGCTCTCTCCTCTTCTTCTTTCCTTCTCTCTTGGCCTGCCATAGGCCTTCCTTCTTTCTTCTTGCCGTGAGCACAAGGAGAAGCATCAAGGCGACGAAGTTCTTCCTTACGATGATCTTCCTCTTCGGCCAACCTTGGTGGTTAGTCTTTCGATTTGATTACTCTCTCGATTTTCGTTGTGTTCACGGAGAATCTAGTAGTTCTCGTGAACACGAAACTCATGGCTTAGCGAAGTCATCCCGACGATACTCGGCGTGGATACGAATAGAGGTGGAGCTTTCAAGGGACGCTAACGGTTGGATCTCGTCCCTTCTTCCAAGTTACGCAAGGTAATTCGTAGAGTAATTTCCTTTTCTGCAAAAATTTTATATTACGATTATGTGAACACATTGCATGCTTAGGATATGTGTTAGAATAATTTAGGAAATTATTCATGCTTTTGTTTCCGTTGCATGTAATTATGTAACAATTACAATACATGTCCGCGTCGGCATGCACCCGGTCCCAACACCTTTATCGATGATCACTCACGATTCAGGTATGTGTTCTTAATGAAACACAAATCTGAAGCTTTTGAAAAATTTAAAAAGTTCAGAAGTGAAGTAGAGAAACAGCTTGGCAAAAGTATTAAGATACTTCAATCCGATCGGGGTGGTGAATACTTAAGTTAAGAGTTTCAAGATTATCTTAGGGACAATGGGATATTGTCTCAATGGACTCCGCCATATACACCACAGCATAATGGTGTATCTGAGAGGCGTAATCGAACCTTGATGGACATGGTTAGATCTATGATGAATCATGCAACTCTTCCAAAATCCTTTTGGGGCTATGCGCTTAAGACAACTGTTTACTTACTAAACAGAGTTCCGACCAAGGTAGTCTCTATTACTCCATATGAGACGTGGAATAGTAAGAAACCTCATTTATCTCACCTAAAGATATGGGGTTGTCCTGCTTATGTAAAGCGGACTGTATCAGACAAATTGGATGCTATGTCTGATAAATGTCTATTTATTGGATACCCTAAGGAAACGAAAGGTTACCAATTCTATCATCCCTTGGAACAAAAGGTGTTTGTTTCAAGGCATGCTGTATTTCTAGAAAAAGAATTTCTTTTACAAGAAAACAGTGGGAGTAGCATTGAACTTGAAGAAGTTCAAGAAACTCCAATAGACATTACAGAGACACCTAGTCTAGACCCACAACCAATAACTCATAATTGTGAGCTATCAGTTGAACCTAAAACAACACCACTTCTTCGTAGGTCTGATAGGACACGCAATATTCCAGAGAGATACGGATTTCTCATAATTGAATCGAACGACGTGTTACTCATTAACGATGACGAACCTATCAGTTATGAAGATGTTTTGAAAAATTCAGAAAGGGATAAATGGCTTGAAGCCATGAAGTCGGAAATGGATTTCATGTACAAAAATCAAATATGGGACTTGGTTAACCCACCTGAAGGGATTAAGCCCATAGGGTGCAAGTGGGTTTTCAAGAAGAAAACTGACATGGAAGGTAATGTTGTTACCTTTAAGGCTAGATTAGTGGCAAAAGGATATCGTCAGAAACAAGGAATTGATTATGACGAAACCTATTCGCCAGTAGCTATGCTTAAATCCATTCGGATGCTCCTGGCCATAGCAGCTCATTATGATTATGAGATATGGCAAATGGATGTGAAAATAGCTTTCCTTAATGGAAACCTGCTTGAGGATGTATACTTGATACAACCTGAAGGTTTCACATCGGTTAATAAAACCAAAGTATGCAAGCTTCGACGATCCATATATGGACTAAAGCAAGCATCCAGGAGTTGGAACATCCGTTTTGATGAGACAATCAAAGATTTTGATTTCTCACAAAATCCTGACGAACCTTGTGTGTACAAGAAGGTTAGTGGGAGTGCAGTCGTATTCCTAGTGTTATATGTCGATGACATATTACTTATAGGAAACGATATATCAGTCTTACAGTTAGTTAAAATTTGGTTGTCCAAAACTTTCTCCATGAAAGACTTGGGAGAAGCAACCTATATCCTTGGGATTAGAATCTATAGAGATAGATCAAAACAGTTGCTTAGTCTTTCACAGTCTACATATATAGACCGAGTGCTAGAAAGGTTTAGCATGTCGGAATCCAAGAAAGGTTACCTTCCTATCAGGCATGGGATCAACCTTTCGAAGTCTATGTGTCTGCGCACAGAAGACGAGAGGATTTGCATGAATAAGATTCCTTATGCATCCGCGATAGGATCTATCATGTATGCTATGTTATGTACTAGGCCCGATGTATCGTATGCTCTGAGCGTCACAAGCAGATACCAGTCTGATCCAGGAATGGATCATTGGGTGGCTGTCAAGACAATCCTCAAGTACTTAAGAAACACTAAGGATGTGTTTCTAATATATGGAGAAGGTGATATGGTAATACGTGGGTATACAGATGCCACTTTCCAGACAGATAAGGATGACTCCAAATCTCAGTCCGGATACGTATTTATTTTGAATGGAGGTGCAATAAGTTGGAAGAGTTCCAAGCAAGACACCGTAGTGGATTCTACCACGACAGCGGAATATATTGCAGCTTCGGAAGCAGCAAAGGAAGCAGTCTGGATCAAAAAGTTTGTCTCAGAACTTGGTGTGGTTCCAACCATTGATGAAGCAATACCGGTTTACTGCGACAACAATGGAGCTATTGCACAAGCAAAGGAACCAAGGTCTCATCAGCGATCCAAACATGTGCTTCACCGCTATCATCTGATTAGAGAGATTATAAGTGTTAGTATTGTGAGAGAAGTGTCCTAAGGCAATCGCCTTATGATTGTAATCATTTATTTTAATAAATGAATATTCACTATTTGAGTATACATGCTTGTGAATTTGATTGAGATCTTGAACTCATTTACTGAATGTCCGCAATACAATTCACAGCATGAGAGAATTTGTGATGAATTCACAACTAGTGATTATCTCTACATGTGCAATTGTGAAGTATTGAAAATGTCCCTAGTCGATGAATTGATAAATACGGACACTATCAATTCTGTTGAGACTAGCATGGGTTATTCTCTAATCAGCTATTTCTCACTGGCTGGTGACATTGGGATGTCCGGAGATAAACATGAATGCTAGTTAAGGGAACTAGTTCATTGGAGTGACTGGCTGTAAAACTTCATATGGTAATCTACATATAGATATGTCAATGAAGTTCTTACTGCAGCTTAAGTGCGATGTTCCTTTGACTTGCGGTGTTCAAGTCATCTTGGTCATGGAGACTTATACTTTGACATCTTAAGCAAGCATCTCTAAGGAGGTGTGGACCCAGGATGGTTGGGTATAAGCCGAAGTACCCAAAGATGTTTGAACAGCCTACAAAGCATTCACCACTCCTTGCGAGGAGATGTATACCCAAGGCCTATCGTCGGATTGTTACTCGAAGCCTCTGGCCAGAGCATCACATGTTCAGAGTATGAATCTCTCAGAAACATGAAAGTAATTAGAATCCGTAGGACGAGAAAGACACTACTTGGGCTAGGTGTGACGTAGTCAGCCTAGTGGGGACTGACACACATAGACCGTGTCCTGAACCAAGTGGGTATAAGATGGTGAAGGGAATGGGGCACGATTCATTATAGCTGCCGAAGGGTTTCAGAATTATTTCTAAGGTCAACCGTTGATCTTTCGATTAATTGGGGATCATGATGTACTACTAGGTGCCACTCATGATCATTCTATAATTGGTTAATTATAGACGGCCAACATAAATCGAAAGCCTATTTAGTCACACGCATTACGAGTAATCCGAGGGATTTAAAACGAGTTGAAAATTGGATTTTCCGATCAAGAGAGATAAGTCGAATCTGAATTTTTCAGAGACGCATCGGAAGCATAAAATGGCTAAGTCTTTTGAAGACTTATTGGACAAATTAAATGAGTTTAATTCGTATGGTATAGGCTTGGGTTTTGCCGGCCAAAGAGGGTCCCCACCCTCTTTGTTTGGCCGGCCACATTAAAAGGGGAGAACCAAATTGTTTGGTTCAAATTATAAAATAAACCGAGCGTGGTTTGTTTTATAAAATTATGGATAATTTATATATATTATCCCCTTTTTGCCGTGAGCTTCATCCACCAAGCAGCTGCCGAAGAAGAAGAAGAAGCGGGCGCAACTCCTTCCTTCCTCTTGGAATCTTGATTCCGTTCTTCGTTTGGTGGTTAGTCTTCCCATCTCTCTCTTGGTATTCTTGTCGTGCCTTTGGAGAATCTAGTAGTTCTTGTCGGCACGAAACTCGTGGCTTTCCGAAGTCATCCCGAAGAAAACTCGGCGTGGACGCGAATAGAGGCGGAGCTTCCAAGGGACGCTTACGGTTGGATCTCGTCCCTTCCTTCAAGTTATGCGAGGTATTAAGTAAATTAGTTTACTTTCTGCAAAATTTTAATATATGATCATGTCAACACAATATAAGGTTGCATGCTTAGATGTGTGGTTAAATAATTTGGGAAATTATTTATGCTAAAACTTCCGCTGCACGTAATAAATTTTAAAATTACGAACCCGCATCTATGTCAACATGCACCCGGTCCCAACAATAAGTAGGAATGATATACAAATTGAGAAAATTCCCACTGAAAGGAATTTAGCAGATTCTTTAACTAAGGCCTTGCCTCAAAGCAAGTTTGAGGGTCATGTTAGAGCCTGTGGTATTGGGTACCGTAGCGATTGACATTAGGCCAAGTGGGAGTTTGTTAGTGATATGAGAGAAGTGTCCTAAGGCAATCGCCTTATGATTGTAATCATTTATTCTAATAAATGAATATTCACTATTTGAGTATACATGTTTATGTATTTGATTGAGATCTTAAACTCATTTACTGAATGCCCGCAATACAATTCACAGCATGAGAGAATTTGTGATGAATTCACAACTAGTGATTATCTCTACATGTGCAATTGTGAAATATTGAAATTGTCCCTAGTCGATGAATTGATAAATACGTGCACTATCAATTCTGTTGAGACTAGCATGGGTTATTCTCTTATCAGCTGATTCTCACTAGCTGGTGACATTGAGATGCCCGGTGATAAACATGAATGCTAGTTAAGGGAACTAGTTCATTGGAGTGACTGGCTGTAAAACTTCATATAGTAGTCTACATATAGATATGTCAGTGAAGTTCTTACTGCAGCTTAAGTGCGATGTTCCTTTGACTTGCGGTGTTCAAGTCATCTTGGTCATGGAGACATACTTTGACATCTTAAGCAAGCGTCTCCAAGGAGGTGTGGACCCAGGATGATTGAGTATAAGCTGAAGTGCCCGAAGATGTTTGAATAGCCTACAAAAGATTCACCACTCCTTGCGAGGAGATGTATACCCGAGGCCTATCATCGGATTGTTACTCGAAGCCTCTGGCCAGAGCATGACATGTTCAGAGTATGAATCTCTTAAATACATGAGTGTAATT
Organism: Boesenbergia rotunda; assembly: GCA_024364735.1. NCBI lineage: Eukaryota > Viridiplantae > Streptophyta > Magnoliopsida > Zingiberales > Zingiberaceae > Boesenbergia > Boesenbergia rotunda. The sequence goes on from JAGFNQ010003752.1 coordinate 76,036, forward strand.
AAAATCTGTAGGACGAGAAAATGTTACTTGGGCTAGGTGTGACGTAGTCAGCCTAGTGGGGACTGACACACATAGACCATGTCCTGAACCAAGTGAGTATAAGATGTTGAAGGGAATGAGGCACGATTCATTATAGCTGCTGAAGGGTTTCAGAATTGTTTCTGAGGTCAACCGTTAATCTTTCGATTAATTGGGGATCATGATGTACTACTAGGTGCCACTCATGATCGTTCTATAATTGATTAATTATAGACAGCCAACATAAATCGAAAGCCTATTTAGTCACACGCACTATGAGTAATCCGAGGGATTTAAAACGAGTTGAAAATTAGATTTTCCAATCAAGAGAGATTAGGTTTGGTTGAGCCAAACGATAAGTCGAATCTGAATTTTTCAGAGATGCATCGGAAGCTTAAAATGGCTAAGTCTTTTGAAGACTTAATAGATGAATTAAATAAGTTTAATTCATTGGGGCTTGGCTTGGATGGGCCGGCCAAAGAGGGCCTCCATCTTCTTTGCTTGGCCGGCCACAATAAAGGGAGAGAACCAAGTTTTTGGTTCAATTTATAAAATAAACCAAGTGTAGTTTGTTTTATAAAATTATGGATGATATAAATTTTTATATAATAAACCAAGGTTTGGTTTATTTTTCATGGAAATTAAAATGAACCATGGATTGGTTTATTTTATAAAATCAATCATGGATTGATTTACCATGATAAGGAAATTTATTCCATAGGAGAGAAGAGACTTGATTGATTTTTTATCATGAATTAAAATATGATTTTAACCATGATATAAAATCAAACTTGGAATGATAGAATAAGTTATTCCATATTTGAGAGGCTTGATGGTTGAGAGGGCCACTATATAAAGGACCCAAGGCAAGGCCTGGGCGATAAAAAAAAGAGATGAAGGCATAGACTCTCTCCCTCTCTTTCTCTCCTTCTCTTCTCCCCTTCTTGCCGTGCGCCAACCAGCCCCAAGAAGGAGCACCAGTCGGCCGCCCCTGCCCTTTCCCTGCCGACCACCACCTGCTGCCGGAGAAGGAAGCTCTGACCATCTCTTGGATGGAAGAAGGTGCTGCCGGAATTAGAGTTTGTCGCAAGGATCTTTTTGCCGCAAGCCTCTTCTTTTGCTTCGCCGGAATTTTGATTCCGGCCATCCTTTTGTGGTTAGTCTTCTGACTTCTCTCTTGGTTTTTCTCGTCGCGTTCTCGGAGAATCTAGTAGTTCTCGAGAACACGAAACTTGTGGCTTTGCAAAGTCATCCCGAAGATACTCGGCGTGGACGCGAATAGAGGCGGAGCTTCCAAGGGACGCTTACGGTTGGATCTCGTCTCTTCCTTCGAGTTACGCAAGGTAATACGTAAATTAGTTTATGTTTCTGCAAAATTTCAAATATATGATCATGTCTACACAAGATAAAATTGCATGCTTAGATGTGTGGTTAAATGATTTAGAGAAATTATTTATGCTAAACCTTCCGCTGCACGTAATTAATTTTGAAATTACGAACCCGTATCCATGTCAACATGCACCCGGTCCCAACAGCAACAACTGATGAAAATGCATCCAATCCTTAGCTATACTATTCATGATATCAACCATTCAATTTTCAAACAGAAATCACCAACCATGGATACTAGAAGTAATGATCACGTGTTGCTATTTGGTATAGATGAACTAGACAGTTTTTTTCTTTGTTTTGGAAGCAAACTTGATCATGTAAGCACTTTAATACTACTGTAGATTATACTTAAGCATGGTTAAGTATTTTGACACATGAATTCCATAAAAATCACTAGCTAAGGGATTACATTGTTATAATAATTAAATCAATGGAGATCAAATCATCTAATTTGAATTTTCCATAATTAATCATGTGGATAACAATTTTTCCCTGACCATGGATTTTGAGAACCCCATTATCAACCACCCATGTTGATGGATGCTCCCCCTCAATCAATGCTAAACAATTCTAAAAATAGAGGTTTTAGGTACCCAAATTTTGGGACCTAATCCATCTACCATGAAAGACTTTGGCACCCATGCCTTAGTCAATTTCCTTCTAGCTTTTTGAACCCTAGAATCACCTTGTGATCTAAATTGGGTTCTTGACATTAATGATACAAAGGTTGGTTCCTTAGGTCGGTAACCTATACCGGCCTTATTGTAAACCACCCTTTGGGAATTTAGTATTATGTCTAAGGTTTTAGAGCTAATTGAAAACTTCTCAAGAATATTCTTGAGATTTTCAATTTCACTCCTCAAAGTCTTATTTTCATTTTCAAGGGACTCATCATGCATAACATCAATATCCTCAACCTTAGAGGATTTCAATTCTTCTACTTCTAATTTCAATAATTTTACTTTGTTCTTAGATTTCTTTAACAACTTAGTTAAACATGCTATTGTCCTATAACATTTATCCAATTCGGGAGAGATTACCTCTTCATCATCCGAAGATGATGAAGGCGCGGTTAAGGAGCTCCTTGATTCGGTATCACTCCTTTCATCATTTGAATCCTCTATTGCCATGTGACAGTAAGTCTTCTCCTCCTCTTCCTTCTTCTTGTTCTTGTTCTTCTTCTTGTTGTCACCAGCCACCAAAGCTAACCTTTTCTCCTTTGGGCTTTGGTTAGAGATCTCATGTAATTCCATTTCACAAAATAGATCTTCTAACTTAACAAATGAAAGATCCTTGGATACCTTGTAGGCATCCACCATGGATGACCACAAGGCATTCCTAGGAAATGATTTAAGGACATACCTCACTAGGTCTCGGTTTTCTACCTTCTCACTGATGGAGTGTAGACCATTGAGGATCTCTTTGAATCGCCCATGAAGTATACTTACACTTTCATCTTCTTCCATGGACAAATTTTGAAGTTGGCTGAGAACGAGTTCTTTCTTGGCTGTCCGGGTGTCTTGAGTTCCTTCATGGAGCTCCATGACTTTGTTCCATAGATCTTTGGCAGAGATGAAGGGGCCAACCTTGATTAGCTGCTCTTTGGTCATCCTACATTGCAAAGTGACCACAGCCTTGGCATCGGCGTCCCCTTTTCTGATTTGCTCAGCCGACCACCTTGAAAACTCAAGCTCTTTTCCCTCATGATCCTTTGGAGGGGGGAAACCTTCCTTAACTGAGAACCACATATTGATGTGGGTCTTCAAGTAATACTCCATCCTCGACCTCCAATATTGGAAATCTGATCCGTCGAAGAAGGGAGGTCGGGTGGTGCTAAAACCTTCTCTCAAAGCCATCGTCGTTAGCTCTCGGATGTTAAGCCACTTGAACAGAGCCCCAAGCTCTGATACCACTTGTTGGTGCTTGGATGGTTAGAGAGGGGGGGGGTGAATGTAGCCAGACACAAAATTCTTTGATCTTTTAAAAGGTTCTGCACTTCAAGGGTTAGCAGCAACAGCGGAAGCAATGCAAAACAGAGAAACAAAGTTGCAGAAACTAAAACCCTAAACTAAGCACAAGCTCAAGACGCTAACAAAGAGGATTTACAAGGTTCGGGAATAACTTGCCCCTACTCCTTGGCGTGCCCATAAGGTGGGCGATCCCTTGATCGTCGACAGATCAAGCCCCGGAAAATCCAGATAGAATGGAACCTCCTTCTCGGTGGAGTAACCTCTCCACAGCGTTTCAATCAGAATGAAGAAAATAAGTACAGAGAAACACGAGAAGACTTACAGAGCACTTAGAACAAAAGGAACACAAGAGAACTCTCCACCGAGCTCCACTCAGCACAGATCTCACGCAAGATCTCCCTGCTCTTCGTGTCTTCTTGCTGATGGACTCGCCAAGCTCTCTGTCTCTTCCAAGTGCTCAAGAGTATGATCAAAGTTGTCGCTCAAGTGATTCACATTTTCTTGCTCAAAGAGATGGATTAAAAGTTCTCCAAAATTGTTGCTGGGACTCCTTCGCCACCAAGCTCTTAAGCCTCTGCCCAGTGATCGCCAGGTCACAGCCACCCCTCTGCAACTCTCAGCTGCTCAATTGCAACTGCCCAGCTACCCCTGACCTCTCCTGGACTCCCTGAGCTCCCCTCATTCGAGCCCCAGTCAGCATCTCAGTGGCGCAGTCGTCCGTTGAAACCTGAGAAGGAAAACTGCCAAATCTGATGTAGCAAAAGACTCCAGTTGACCCTCCTTGGATGATCCCTGAGTTATCTGCACACTTAGCAGATGATTAGCACACCAAATCAACAGAAGATCAAGTATCAAAAGAATCAGAGCAGAGAACAGTAGGAAATCAAAACTCAATCAGACGTCTGGCAGCGGATTTGAATTAAAGTTGTCAGCTACTGATCGATCACCGGACCGATTAGAGTGAACCCTGATCGGTCACCAGATCGATCAGGATAGGCTTAGTCCGATCAGGCTCCAGCCTGATCGGTCCCCAGTGAGAAACCCGAAATCGTGACTTTCTAGTGATCGATCACTAGATCGATCCCAAGTCGTGGATCGGTCTCCAGACCGATCCACTCCTTCTCTGAGGATTTCTCCAGCTTCACAGGCCAACCCTCCTGATCGGTCACCGGACCGATCAGAGTGGGTCCTGATCGGTCTGGTGACCGATCAGGCCACTCTCCGACCGATCAGGCTCCAGACTGATCGGTTATAATGAGAAGCTCATGACAATTGATCGTTCACCAGAACGATCTGAAGGTCTCCCTGATCGCTCACCAGACCGATCAGGAGCCGAACAGAAAAGCTTCTGTTCTCTCCCTGATCGGTCACCAGACTGATCAGGAGCTGAACAGAAGACAACCAAAGTCTCTGTATACTCCCTGATCAGTCACCAGACCGATCAGACATCACTGGATCGGTCACCAGTCCGATCCACAAAGGAAGTTCGTGCCAACTTCCCTGATCGGTCACCAGACCGATCCAGCCAAGGTCAATACCACTCTAAGTCAAGAGAACGGGCCTCCTAGCCTTCTCTGACTCGTGCTCAGTCCCCCGGACCAAGTCTCCGTGCCCAGCTTCACTCACCGGGACTTCATTCAACCTAGCTTCCCAAGTTAGGACCCGGCTTCACTCACCAGGATTTCAGTCAACCTAGCTTCCCAAGCTAGGACCTGGCTTCCCAAGCTAGGATTTCATCCAACCTAGCTTCCCAAGCTAGGACCTAGCTTCACTCACCAGGGTTTCACCTAGTCCCACTAGGTGTGCCTAGTCCCACTAGGTCTTTTCCACTTCACCTAGTCCCGGGGACTAGGTGTGCCTAGTCCCACTAGGTCTTTTCCACTTCACCTAGTCCCACTAGGTCTTTTCCCATGCCAGCGTGTGATCTCCCCGATCCACCTGGACTTAATCCGAATTCATTCAACTAAACTTAAATCGTTGTCAACACCAAAATAACAATCGGACTAGACTGCATCAACAATCTCCCCCTTTTTGTTGTTTGACAATCCCGATTTAAGTTTAGGTATTAGATCAATTGGGTACAATCCAAGTATTGTAGGTACATCAGTGGGTTTGGGTGGAAACCCAATGTTAGACCAATAAAGTTTAATTTTGCAACATATTGTATAACCATTAGAAGTTTTGACACCAAAAATACCATCTCCTAGCTCTACTGTAACTATTGAATAGGGATTTCAGAAATCCAAATATCCTAGGTCCATCATTGAGTTTAGGTGGAAACCCACTGATAGACCTACAAAGTTTAATTTTGCAACATATTGTATAATCGTTATCAGTTTGGACACCAAATATACCGTCTCCTAGCTCTATTATAACTATTGATATAGGGTTTTCAGAAATCCAAATATCCTAGGTCCATCAGAGGGTTTGGGTGGAAACCCACTTATAGACCTAAAGAATTTCCTTTTGTAACAGAATTTATAACCATTAGAAGTTTGGACACTAAATATACCATCTCCTAGCACGATTGTAACAATTGATATAGAGTTTTCAGAAATCCAAATATTCTAGGTCCATCAGTGGGTTTGGGTGGAAACCCAATGATAGATCGACAGAGTTTCCTTTTGCAACTAAATTTATAGGCATTCGAAGTTTGGACACCAAAAATGCCATCTCCTAGCTCTACTGTAACTATTGATATAGAGTTTTCAGAAATCCAAGTATCATAGGTATATTAGTGGGTTTGGGTGGAAACCCACTGATAGACCTACAGAGTTTAATTTTGCACATATTGTATAACCATTAGAAGTTTGGACACCAAAAATACCGTCTCCTTGCTCTATTGTAACTATTGATGTAGTGTATTTAGAAATCCAAATATCCTAGGTCAATCAGTGAGTTTGGGTTGAAACCCACAGATAGACCTACAGTGTTTAATTTTGAAACATATTGTATAACCATTAGAAGTTTGGACATCAAATATACCATCTCCTAGCTCTACTATAACTATTGATATAGGGTTTTTAAAAATCCAAATATCCAAGGTCCATTAGTGGGTTTGTGTGGAAACCCACTAATAGACCTACAGAGTGCCCTTTTGCAACAGAATTTATAACCATTAGAAGTTTAGACACCAAAAATACCATTTCCTAACTCTACTATAACAATTGATATAGGGTTTTCAGAAATCCAAGTATCATAGGTACATCAATGGGTTTGGGTGGAAACCCACTGATAGACCTACAGAGTTTATATTTGCAACATATTGTATAACCATTAGAAGTTTGGACACCAAATATACCATCTCCTAGCTCTACTCTGACTATTGATATTAGGGTTTCAGAAATCCAAATATCCTAGGTCCATTAGTGGGTTTGGGTGGAAACCCACTGATAGACTACAGAGTTTAATTTTGTAACAGAATTTATAACCATTATAAGTTTGGACACCAAAAATGTCATCTCCTTGTTGGTTGCAAGTTGCATCAATGATGTTCTCCTCTAAGTGTTTTAATGTTTGACAATTTACTTAAGTCAGTGACACATTGAACAGACAAAGGGGAGTTAAGAGAAGAGTAACCAAAGTGGAAGGAAGTCCTAGTAAACCTAGACAATAAGTCCTGGTTCAGGGAATTGGGCACTAAGTCCTGATCGTGGATTGGGCACTAAGTCCTGGCAAAGGGATGGGCACCGAAGACCTGCTTGGAAGGTGGGCACTAAGTCCTAGTTGGGGACTGGGCAAGAAGACCTGGCCGAGGGTTGGGCACCGAAGACCTGGTTCGGGGAATTGGGCAAGAAGACCTGGCCGAGGGTTGGGCACCGAAGTCCTGGACTTAGGGTTTGGGCATGAAGTCTTGGTCCGAGGGACTGAGCAACTTAGCTGAGCAATGACTAAGGACAGGAGTAGAGACGGGTCAGGGTTTGGGCGTCTCGAGGTTCGGAAGTATCGGAAGCGAAGCAAAAGTCCACCCGAAGGACTGGGTGGCAACCGTCTCCTGAAAGGAGTAGGTGAAAGGCACGTTCTCGGGGGTGGGAACTTGCGCCGGTTTGACCTAAGGTTTCGTGGAGATCCGAAGTCCGAACCAAGTCCTTAAGGCTAATATTATATGTATATGTGCTTGTGTATCTTGCAGGTACCAAGATTGGAAGACAAAGCAGGCGAAAAAACAAGGGCTGGAGGCTTTGAAGCAGGGCGCCCCCATCAGTGGGGGCGCCCCCATGCATCCAGGGCGCCCCCATCGCCCCCATTGATGGGGGCACCCAAGCCAAAGGTGAAAAAAGCAGGTTAAGTGAAGCAGGCAGAATAGGCTTTAAGCAGGGCGCCCGGGAGGTCCGGGGCGCCCGGGTTCAAAGCTGTACTTGCTGTTTCGAGTTCGAAACTTAGATAAGCCTTCATGAGGGCACCCGGGAGGTCCGGGGTACCCTGGTCAAAGGTTTTATCAGCTGCGGTGAGGTCGACACGGGGATAAGGTTTGACCGAGTTTGTAGGGGCGCCCCAACGTCCAGGGCGCCCCCAGGAGTGCTATAAAAGGGGCTTCAACCCATCTGCTTCAGACACAACTGCTAAGTGCCATTCTGATCACTCTGACCGACGACAATGCGCTAAAGACGAGGCTCTTCGACTGGGAGGCTCCAGGAGGAAGTACGCGGCACTTCGGAGGTCCACATCGGCCGAGTTTCAGATCTTGTTTGTTCGGTTTGATTTTATTGTTCCGCATTCAATTTATTTATCTTTTGATCGTAATCTTGCACTGTAAGTCAGGTTTCTCCACCTCCGAAAAGTCCGGGAAGGAGACCAATAGTGGACAGGCGTTCCCGTGCATAGGTCTTGGATGTACTGACCCTAGGGGGTCGGGAACCAAGTAAAAATCCCGCGTGCAATCTGTGTTGGTTGTTGTTTTCTTCGTTCTGTTTAATTTTTGCTGCACTAACGCTCTGAGTCTAGAATGAAGATTCGAAAGTCTACGATTTTCTTACGAAGGTTTTCACGGTCGATATTCACCCCCCCTCTATCGACGACACCAATCCTACACTCCTCGCTCTATAGTAACTATTGATATAGGGGTTTCAAAAATCCAAGTATCAAAGGCACATCAGTGGGTTTGGGTGGATCCCACTGATAGACCTACAGAGTTTACTTTTGCATCATATTGTATAATTATAAGTAGTTTGGACACCAAATATACCATCTCCTAGCTCTACTTTAACTATTGATATAGGGTTTTCAGAAATCCAAATATCCTAGGTCCATCAGTGGGTTTGGGCGGAAACCCACTTATAGACCTACAGAGTTTCCTTTTGCAACTGAATTTATAACCATTAGAGGGTTGGACACCAAAAATATGATCTCCTAGCTCTACTGTAACTATTGATAAAAGGTTTTCAGAAATCCAAATATCCTAGGTCCATCAGTGGGTTTGGGTGGAAACCCATTGGTAGACCTACAGAGGTTCCTTTTGCTACAGAATTTATAACTATTCGAAGTTTGGACACCTAAAATACCATCTCCAAGCTCTACTATAACTATTGATATAGTATTTTCAGAAATCCAAGTATCATAGGTACATCAGTGGGTTTGGGTGGAAACCTAATGATAGACCTACAAAGTTTAATTTTGCAACATATTGTATAACCATTAGAAGTTTGGACACCAAAAATACTATCTCCTAGCTCTACTTTAACTATTGATATAGGGTTTTCAGAAATCCAAATATCGTAGGTCTATCAGTGGGTTTGGGTGGAAACCAACTGATAGACCTACAGAGTTTAATTTTACAACATATTGTATAACCATTATCAGTTTGGACACCAAATATACCATCTCCTAGCTCTACACTAACTATTGATATAGGGTTTTCAGAAATCCAAATATCCTAGGTCCATCAGTGGGTTTGGGTGGAAACCCACTGTTGGACCTACAGAGTTTCCTTTTGCAACAAAATTTATAACCATTAGAAGTTTAGACACCAAAAATACCATCTCCTTGCTCTACTATAACTATTGATATCGGGTTTTCAGAAATCCAAATATCCTAGGTCCATCAATGGGTTTGGGTGGAAGCCCACTTATAGACCTACAGAGTTTCCTTTTGCAATAGAATTTATAACCATTAGAAGTTTGGACACTAAAAATACCATCTCCTAGCTCTACTGTAACTATAGATATAGAGTTTTCAGAAATCCAAGTATCATAGGTACATCAGTGGGTTTGGGTGGAAACCCACTGATAGACCTACAGAGTTTACTTTTGCAACATATTGTATAACTATTAGTAGTTTGGACACCAAATATACCATCTCCTAGCTCTACTGTAACTATAGATATAGAGTTTTCTAAAATCCAAGTATCATAGGTAGATCATGATAGAACGAAGACGTTGCTAGAGGGGGGGGGGTGAATAACACTTTTCGTTGAATTCTCTACACAGAAGTTAGCGCAATACAAACAATAATATGCAAAGCAATAAGAACAACGTTAACACAAGGATTTACTTGGTATCCACTCTAATGGGTGACTAATCCAAGGATCCACGCGAGTACTCCACCTCCACTAAGAAAAATCTCCTTCAGGTGGAGAAACCTTTACTACGGCGTTGTCTTCCTCTTTACAGAATGTAATGATTGAGGAGAGAGGAAGATGAGAATACTCTATGCATGAACACCACTTTGTTACAGTACGAAACTGTACCGTTCACGTGCAAAAAGATCCTCTTTTTATAAGAGAACAGGACAGACTCGCAATCTGTCCAGCCCCGCACCAATCGACTGCCCCTGGGACAGTCGACTGGTCTAGCATTAATTGCTAGCCAACGACTAGTTTTGAGGTGTTACCAGTCGACTGCCCCAGGGGCAGTCGACTGGTCCGAGGTTGTAAACTCTCTGTGAGTTTTGGCAGTCGACTGCCCTCTGGCCAGTCGACTGCCCTCTGGCCAGTCGACTGCCCTACCTCTCAGCTCAGTTACAGCTACTCCGAACCTTCTCCTTCACGTGTGCCTTCAGGTCTGCTCCCTTGGCTTGCCCCTTGAAGTCTTCTTCCTTTGGCTATTGTCCCTCGGATGCGTACACAAGCCTTCCCTTGGCTTGCCTCCATGCCACCCTTCACGTGTGCCCTTAAAGTCCACTTCCCGGCTTGCCCTTGGAGCTCTCCTCCCTCGGCTCTCGTCCCTCGGATATGTTCACTATGTGTGATTCTCCAAATCCTGCAAACTCAATCACACATATCAAATACAACATAACACTCTAATCTTAAACATATTCACACACACACATCAAAACTATGATCTTCCAATCATTTTAGGGCCGATTGCCTCAACAATCTCCCCTTTTTGATGTGTGGCAATATGTTTAAGTTTAGAGATAAAATAATAGCCAACAATAATAGTAGCAATAAATAGCAATTGAAAAACATAAGACATAGCAAACCTAAGAGGTAACCTCCCCCTTAACCCATGTCTTCTCCCATTTTCAATTCTACTCATGGTCCAAGTTAAGTTTCAAGCCCAACTTAACACTAAACAACATTAAAAATGTAAGACAAATCAAAACCTAAGAGGTAGCCTCCCCCTTAATCCATGTCTTCTCCCATTTTTAATCATCCAAGATTTAAGTTAAACAACTACCTTAAACCATCCATTTCAGGTCAAAATTCTAACTTAAACCACCCATTCTCCCCCTTTGACACCATCAAAATGATTGCCTCAAGCAACCCAACTTTATGGCATCAAATGAGAGAAAGTTGGATTTCTGAACAAAATTTCAAACCTGAAAGCAGGCATACCAGTCGACTGCCCCAAGGGGCAGTCGACTGATACTCTATCAGTGACATTTTTCAGCTTCTGTGTCGAAATTCAGAAACGTCCAAAATATTCAAGAAAATTCCAAAAATTATAGCAGACATGTTTGAAATAATATACTCTATCAAGGAAAAATATCAGTCCATATAAAATTTCAAACATGCTTGACTTTTGATAAAAACTCAAAATCTTTGAAAACAACTAAGTTTTGTATCAAAATTACAACCTAATTTTGAAATCATATATCTTTCAAAAGTATGGTAAAGCATAGAAAACATAAAATGGTTTTCAAAGGTTTAAAATGTCCAACTATGATCTTTGGGCAAAGTGTCCATTGATTAAACATTTGCTTTCCCCATAGATGGTCTAGTTTTCATATTTTGATACTTTTAATGATTCAACAATATGCCACAAGCACAAGTGAACCCAATGTATCACCCTAATGGATCAAGCATACTTTTTCAAATCTAATATCCCAAGGTTCATCCTATACTTCTACAAAACACATTCCAAGGCCTCTTCTTAAGGATGTAAACTCCGATTCGGGAAAAGGCTTGATAAAAATGTCGGCTAGGTTTGACTTTGATTCAACATAGTGTAGTTCTATGTCTCTCCTTGCCACATGGTCCCTAATGAAGTGATGCTTCACTTCAATGTGTTTTGTTCTAGAGTGGTGAACAGGATTTTTGGTCAAATTGATTGTACTTACATTATCACACAAGATTTTGACCTTGGTATAATGTAACTCATAATCTTTTAAAGTGTGCATGATCCAAAGGAGTTGGGAAACACACCCACCCATTGCCACATATTCCGCCTCTGTTGTTGATAGGGCAACGCAAGGTTGTTTCCTACTACTCTAACTAACTAAGGAAGACCCAAGGAATTGACACCCTCCACTAGTACTCTTCCTATCTAGCTTGCATCCCGCATAGTCCGAGTCAGTGTATCCAAAAATATCAACACTAGGGGTTCTAGAATACCAAAGCCCGACATTGAGGGTACCTTTAACATACCTTAGGATCCTCTTAACTACAACCAAATGAGACTCTTTGGCATAAGATTGGTACCTTGCACACATACCTACCGCAAAAAGTATATCGGGTCTACTAGCGGTTAGATATAGTAGGCTACCAATCATGCTCCTATATTGCTTAGAGTCTACCATTTTTCCTTCAAGGTCACTATCCATTTTCACATTTAGTCCTATGAGGGTAGATGCTACCTTAGCATTTTCTAGGCCAAATTTCTTTAGCATTTCCTTAGCATATTTAGTTTGAAAAACATGTGTTCCTTCATTAGTTTGCTTAACTTGAAGTCCTAAAAAGAAGGTTAACTCTCCTACAAGACTCATCTCAAATTCATCTTCCATACATTTGATGAATTCTTGTAGGAAGTCATTATTTGTTGACCCAAAAATGATATCATCTACATACACTTGGGCAACAAATATGTCCTTATCCTTAGATTTTAGGAATAAAGTAGGGTCAATTGTTCCTCTCCTAAATCCCTTAGACACTAGAAATGAAGAAAACTTTTCATACCAAGCCCGGGGAGCTTGTTTCAATCCATATAAGACTTTTCTCAATTTGTAAACATGTCTTGGATAATTAGGGTCCTCAAATCCGGGGGGTTGTTCTACATAGACCTCTTCCTTAATGATCCCATTAAGGAATGCCGACTTCACATCCATTTGGTGAAGTGTGAAACCCATGTGAGCGACATAGGCTAGTAAAATTCTAATGGATTCTAATCTAGCTACGGGGTCACAAGTCTCATCATAATCCAATCCCTCAACTTGGTTAAACCCCCTAGCTACCAATCTAGCCTTGTTCCTAGTGATTTTGCCTTGGTCATCTAGTTTATTCCTAAAGACCCATCTTGTGGTTACAATGGTGCAATCATTAGGCCTAGGAACCAAATCCCAAACCTCACTTCTCTCAAATTGATTTAGCTCTTCTTGCATAGTTAAGACCCAATTTACATCTCCCAATGCTTCATCAATAGACTTAGGTTCTAATTGAGAGATTAAGGCGATTTGACTAGTTTGGTCTCTAAAATAGGACCTAGTCCTTACTCCTTGAGTGACATCGCCCACTATTTGATCAATAGGGTGATCTTGGTGATGTCTCAAGGGCCTGGAGGTTGTGGGTTCATTGACTGCTTCTTCTTCATCCTCAAGGGTACTTCTTACTCCCCCTTGATCATTGCCCTCCAAATGTAGGTCTTGGATTCTTTGGGCAAGGGGTTGGACTTCTTCCATATCCTTATCAATTGAGGCTTTTCTAGGGTAGGTATTTGTTGATTCATTAAAGTCAACATTTGAGAACTTCTCAATCACCTTTGTCCTTTTGTTGTAAACTCTATAACCCCTACTAGTGGATGAATAACCAACTAGGATTCCTTCATCGGCTTTTGACTCAAACTTCCTTAGGTCATCTTTGGTATTTAGAATATAGACCTTACATCCAAAGACCCTAAAGTAGTGGACTTGTGGAACTCTCCCATTCCACAACTCAAAGGGTTTTTTACCTAAAAACCTATGTACCAAAACCCGGTTTTGAATGTAACAAGCGGTATTAACCGCTTCGGCCCAAAAGTAGCTAGGAAGGGAGTATGCATTAAGCATAGTCCTAGCAGCTTCTTGTAGGGCTCTGTTTCTTCTCTCAACTACCCCATTTTGTTGAGGAGTCCTTGGGCATGAAAATTCATGCTTATATTCATTTTCTACACAAAATTGTGAGAAACTTGAATTTTGAAACACCCCACTGTGGTCACTCCTAATTCGGTTAATTTTGAGATGTTTTTCATTTTCTACCCTATAAAAATTTCTAAGGTATCGTCCTTATGTTTCATAAAGAAAACCCATGTAAACCTAGAAAAGTCATCCACTATAACTAAACAATATTTACTCCCTACTAGTGAGGGAGTGCTATGACAATCAAATAAATCAATGTGTAAGAGTTCTAATGGTAAAGTAGTAGTGGTTAGGGTTTTACCTTTGTGTGATGATTTTGATTGCTTACCCTCTTGGCATGCATCACACAATTTGGTCTTCTCATACTTGATCATAGGTAGCCCCTTCACCAACTCTTCCTTGGCCACTCGTGCAATGCTTCTCATGTTGACATGTCTAAGCCTCCGGTGCCACAACTAACCTTCTTCTTCTTTAGACATGAAACACTTAGCCAAATTGTTAGTAGCAAAAGCAAGATCAAGATAATACAAGTTAGCCTCTCTATATCCTTCTAGTATAACATTATTGGATTCATTTTATCTTATTAGGCACTTCCTAGCATGAAATTCAACCTTATAGCCTGCATCACATAACTGACTTACACTAAGTAAATTAAACTTCATGTCTTTGATTAAAAGTACCTTATGTATGAAAATTATAGGAGATACCTCAATGGTGCCCCTACCAATAATTTTCAGTTTTTCACTATTTCTAAAGGAGACCGTCCCTTCTCTTAAGTAGCTAATAGTAGTGAACTTGCTCACATCTCCGGTCATATGTCTTGAGCATCCACTATCTACTATCCACATGGTTGAGGCCTCCTTCACCTTTACCTATACAACATGGAAAACATACTCTTTTGGTACCCAAATTTTTGATCCACAAGCATCATTTAAAAATCTCTTAGGTACCCATGCCCTCTTGATGTTTCCCTTAGTCCCTTGTCTCCTAGATGCACCAATCCTACCCATGAGTGAGACAAAGGCCACTTCCTTTGTCTTTGGCCTATATCCTAATCCGGCCTTGTTATAAACGACCCTTTGACTATTAATTATCATATATAAGTTGCTAGACCCCACTTGAAATTTTCTAAGTGCCTTTGTGAGGTCCTCTACATTTTTCCTTAGTTCCCTATTTTCAATTTCAAAACATGAATCATGTGATGTAAGAGAACAAGCATGTAAGTCTTCCTTCAGTTTTGCAGACTCTACTCTAAGCATGGCAATTTCATCTTTTAGGTTCTTAATCATACTTCTAGCTTTAGCTAAATCAATGTTAGTGCTAGAAATAATTTTAACTAAGGTAGAGGAGGGTAAGTGGTATACCTCACTTACCGAAGCTTCTGATTCGGATGATGATGAGGATGAGTTGCTTTCAACACTGCTTGAGCTTCTCTCATCATCTGATGACTCTGAGTGGTCCATTGCCATGAGAGCAAAATGTGAAACTTGCTCTTCTTCGTCCTCCGAGGATGATGGATCATCCCAGGTCGCCTTGAGGTTGGTGGCACCCTTCTCCTTTCCCTTCGACCTCTTCTTGTCACCTTTCTTCTTCTCCTCCTTCTTTTCATCTCTTCTCTTTAGTTGAAGGCACTCGTTCTTCATGTGTCCCTCTTGGTGCCAGTTGTAGCAAATGATGTCCTTGGCCTTACCCTTGCCTTTGGACCCTTTCCTAGCATAAGATTTGTTAGAAAACTTTTGAAAGCCTTACACATTTTCCTTACCATGAAAGCCTCTTGGTCGCTATCCATAGAGGCACTGGACTCCTCTGAGTCGGATGAGGAGGAGTAGACCACCTTCTTCTTCTTCCTCCTCTTCTTCTTCTCCTTTTCTGCAATAAAAGCTATACCTTTCTCTTTGTCCGAGACATTAGCTTGCTCATGCAGTTCAAATTCACAGAATAGATCATCTAATTTATCTAAAGATAAATCCCTTGATACTTTGTAGGCATCAACCATTGATGCCCACAAAGTTGTTCTTGGGAAGGCTTGTAGGACGTACCTGACGAGATCTCGATTTTCAATTTTTTCTCCAATCACATGGAGTTCGTTGATGATCTCCTTCACCCTTCCATGCAGCTGGCTGACAGTTTCGTTGCTCCTCATGGACAGGGATTGGAGTTAGGCCACGAGCAAGTCCTTCTTTGCTCTTCTGGACTCGTTGGACCCTTCGTTCAGTTCCACCAGTTTGTCCCACAACTCTTTGGCGCTCTTGAATGACCCCACCTTATTGAGTTGCTCCTTTGAGAGCCCGCACTGAAGTGTGGTGGTGGCCTTGGCATTTGACTGCGCCCTCTTCATGACCTCCTTCGACCATGATCTCATGGGTGTCGGTTCTCCTCTTTTATCAATGGGTGCATCGAATCCATCTACAATACTAATCCAGTTTTCAATGTCATTCATAAGATAGTATTGCATCCAACCTTTCCAGTACGCGAAGTTGTTCTCGTCGAAGAAGGGTGGCCATGCAGTGCTGTATCCCTCTTGAAACGCCATTTAACTTTGCTTCGGTCGACGGTGAGTTCTTCTGAAACGAATCGGCTCTGATACCAATTGATAGATCGAAGACGTTGCTAGAGGGGCGGGGTAATAGCACTTTTCGTTGAATTCTCTACATAGAAGTTAGCGCAATACAAACAATAATATGCAAAGCAATAAGAACAACGCTAACACAAGGATTTACTTGGTATCCACCCGAATGGGTGACTAATCCAAGGATTCACGCGAGTACTCCACCTCCACTAAGAAAAATCTCCTTCAGGTGGAGAAACCTTTACAACGGTGTTGTCTTCCTCTTTACAGAATGTAATGATTGGAGAGAGAGGAAGATAAGAATACTCTATGCACGAACAACACTTCGTTATAGTACGAAACCGTACCGTTCACGTGCAAAAGGTTCTCTTTTTATAAGAGAATAGGATAGACTCGCAATCTGTCCAGCCCCGCAGTCGACTGGTCTAGCATTAATTGCTAGCCAATGGCTAGTTTTGGGGTGTTACCAGTCGACTGCCCCAGGGGCAGTCGACTGGTCCGAGGCTGTAAACTCTCTGTGAGTTTTGGCAGTCGACTGCCCTCTTGCCAGTCGACTACCCTGCCTTTTAGCTCAGTCACAGCCACTCTGAACCTTCTCCTTTACGTGTGCCTTCAGGTCTGCTCCCTTGGCTTGCCCCTTGAAGTCTTCTTCCTCTGGCTATCGTCCCTCGGATGCGCACACAAGCCTTCCCTTGGCTTGCCTCCATGCCACCCTTCATGTGTACCCTTGAAGTCTACTTCCCGGCTTGCCCTTGGAGCTCTTCTCCCTCGCTCTCGTCCCTCGGATATGTTTATCATGTGTGATTCTCCAAGTCTTGCAAACTCAATCACACATATCAAATACAACATAACACTCTAATCTTAAACATATTCACAGACACACATCAAAACCATGATCTTCCAATCATTTTAGGACCGATTGCCTCAACACATCAGTGGGTTTGGGTGGAAACCCACTGATAGACCTATAGAGTTTAATTTTGCAACATATTGTATAATCATTAGACGTTTGGACACCAAAAATACCATCTCCTAGCTCTATTGTAACTGTTGATATAGGGTTTTCAGAAATCCAAATATCCTAGGTCTATCAGTGGGTTTGGGTGGAAACCCACTATTGACCTACAGAGTTTAATTTTGCAATATATTGTATAACCATTAGAAGTTTGGACACCAAATATACCATCTGCTAGCTCTACTCTAACTATTGATATTGGATTTTAAGAAATCCAAATATCCTACGTCCATCAGTGGGTTTGGGTGGAAACCCACTGATAGACCTACAGAGTTTCCTTTTGCAACATAATTTATAACCATTAAAAGTTTGGACACCAAAAATACCATCTCCTAGCTCTACTTTAACTATTGATATAGGGTTTTCAGAAATCCAAGTATCATTGGTACATCAGTGGGTTTGGGTGGAAACCCACTGATAGACCTACAATGTTTAATTTTGAAACATATTGTGTAACCATTAGAAGTTTGGACACCAAATATACCATCTCCTAGCTCTACTCTAACTATTGATATAGGGTTTTTAGAAATCCAAATATCCTAGGTCCATCAGTGGGTTTGGGTGGAAACCCACTGATAGACCTACAGAGTTTCCTTTTGCAATAGGATTTATAACCATTAGAAGTTTGGACACCAAAAATACCATCTCCTAGCTCTACTGTAACTATTGATATCGAGTTTTCAGAAATCCAAATATCCTAGGTCCATCAGTGGGTTTGGGTGGAAACCCACTGGTAGGCCTACAGAGTTTCCTTTTGCAACAGAATTTATATCCATTAGCAGTTTGGACATCAAAAATATCATCTCCTCAGTCTACTGTAACTATTGGTATAGGGTTTTCAGAAATCCAAGTATCATAGGTACATTAGTGTGTTTGGGTGGAAACCCAATGATAGACCTACAGAGTTTACTTTTGCAACATGTTATATAACCATTAGAAGTTTGGACACCAAATATACCATCTCCTAGCTCTACTCTAACTATTGATATAGGGTTTTCAGAAATCCAAATATGCTAGGTCCAATAGTGGGTTTGGGTGGAAACCCGTTGATATACGTACAGAATTTCCTTTTGCAACAGAATTTATAATCATTAAAGGATTATTTAAACTTGTACAATTATTTAAAAGATTATCCCTGCAAATATAAAATTTAATAAATCATGAAAAAGAATTATGAATTTATTTTTTTAAACTAGAAAACAAATTTCAGTCGACGTTGGGCCTGAATATCTCTTATTTCAGGCCCAGGGTGGTTCTTAAATATGTTCATTTCACAAACTTTAAAATTACATATAAATACAAAATCAATAAAATTATAAATAAATCAGAGTAATGTATGAACAAGGAATATTACAGATGTTATATCGTTGAGTTATAAAAATGAATGTTATATAGATGTTTTATCTTTCAAATACAAATAAAAATACTCAAATTAATAAATGATACATATACAAAATAAGGCCCGCGTTGGGCCTGAAATCCTATTATATCAGGCCCAGCAGTGATCGAGGTTCAAAGCTTGCTTGGGAGCCTAGTGGTAAGCAATCATCTTCTAGCTCCTGTTTTCTTGCCATTTAAACGTAGCTTGCTTTCGTTAATTGGAGTCGTGTGGGCGACGTCCTTCTCATCGGACTAGTGGAATTGTATATACCCTCACATTTAGTTTTTCATTTTAGTTTTTGCTTTTGACCTAGGGTTAGCGATAGTCTTCACTCACCGACCGAATATGAGGACACTCTTTATGAACGAAATCTAAGTGTTATATTTGTTTGTGTCAAATAATTTTTGTTTGATGGTTGATAAGTTCGGGATGGCTCCAAAAAGATCATCTTCAAAGCAACCAGCTCCTAAAAAATTGAAGAAACAGCAAGGCCCTGGTGGAAGTAAAAAAAACAGTTGACACAAGGAAAAAGGAAATTGTGTAGCGACTATACAAGTTTTGTCAACAGAGGTCAAACTAAACGAATGAACTGTAAAAGTAGCCTTTGCCATTTTCAAAATTTTATTGGTTCAGTTCCACCCACACCAGCACAAGAACAGTTGCTTCGAGATACACCCTTTTCTTGGGTCTTGGACCTCCCTAATAGTTCATGTGTAAGACCCCAAGTTTAGAATATGTTCGATAATTGGGATGAAGAAGAACAAAGCTTTATATTCCATGGGAAAAAACTGAAATTCACAAAGGTTGATATATCACTTATTCTAGGGTTACCTGACAATGAAGAGATAGTCCAACTTGATTTGAACGAGGCCTCCAACCCACTGTACAAGCAGTATTTTGAAGAGTCAAGCTGTTCTGCCAAGCATTTGGAGAAACTGATAATCAAGTCTACATCAATGACAAGCTCTACTGTCAGTTGTATATACTCTATTTTTTCTACAGTTCTATTTTGTGGTACTAGCAGCATACTTGCCATTCCTGCCCTGTCAATAATTGATTGCATAGATAATTTTGACAACCTACCAACCTATAATTGGTGCAATGCCGTCTACAATTTCATGGCTCCTCAGTTGGAAGCCATTGGAAAGGAGGTTACGTTGAGGCATAGAGCACATATAGGTGATTCAACCCAAACGACCAAGGCTCCCTTGCTCAAGGGATTTCCAAATATTTTGGCTGTAAGTTAGAGTAGATATACCTGCTCATATATGTTATGATGGATATTAATTACTGAATATAATCATGTTGCAGGTATGGGTGAGTGAACATATTAGTATTGCTGCTCCAGAACATTCTCATAGATTGCCAAGAATACTTCGCTAGACTTGGCCTAAAGCTCATGTTGAGAGTATCAAAAGGATGATAGACCGTGTGCCCACAAATTTAATTATTGTTGATTTAATTTCGGCTGAGTCAGAGCTTGATTTGGTACCTCACTACTCTCCTCCAACTCAAGCAGTTGAGGTACACTGTGAGGTATTACAGCAGGCAGCAGAAGGAAGCCAGGCAGCAGAAGCAAGCCTACAGGCCTTAGAAATAGAAGCCTGCAATCTATGTATAGCAAAGCAAGAATAAATTGATACCTTACAACAACAATTAATTATAGCTCTTAAAAGTTTGGAGGATGTTAAAAATGACATGGCAACAACCATCAGTGACAAGGATGAAATTATTGCTCTGCAGGAAATAATAATTGCGGAGAAGGATTCCCAACTTAAACAAAAAGATGAAACCATTGCTGAAAAGGATACAATAATTGGTGACAAAGATTCCCAGCTTAAAGAAAAAGATGATCACCACAAAAAAAGGATAGTTGTACAAGATAGGATCATACAACACGTTCACCAGAGAATCATGAAGCTGCATAAATAATTGGAAAGCAAAGAGTCAGATGAGGATGAGCCACTTCCCAAAAAAAGGAAAATTACTCAGATAAGACCAGCCTACAAGGCCAAAGGCAAGGGCAAAGAAGTTGTTCAGGATCAGGATGAGGATGAGGCCGAGGATGAAGATGAAGATGAAGATGACGAGGCTCCTGCCCCATCAATGTCAAAACTACAATGCAATCAACAAAATCTGTGACCTCAACCCAAACAAACATATCTGAACAATAGGCAGCTAAAGCAAAAGAAATTCAAAAGGTGAAAAGCAAAATCTTGAAGAATTCCAGGGCATTTTTAAAGAAGAATAAAGATGCAGAGATTGCTGAAACCTTATTAAAGCTTAGTAAATTAAAGTGAGTTAGTTGATATTGCGATTGCATAAATTTGTAAAACAATGATGATTATTGTCATTCATTAATAAAATTTATTCTTTCACCTTCTTATTAAGTTGCTTATATTATGTTCATGTAGGTATCAGAATAATCCAGTATGGTCCAATGAGACCTTTTCATTAGATATGCAATCATTTTTGACAATATTTGATTGGAATGACTACACCATTGGGGATTGCATAAATACATACTGGACAATTCTTGTAAATGAAGTAAAATCCTATAACTCACCATACCACCCCTCTATATTCTGTGGGGTGGGGTTAGTTGTAAGTCAATTAGCAAGTTGTTTTGTTATTTTTTTCTAGGATTTAGTCCACTAACACTTCCTTTTTAATAAACATAGGAACTATTTGAGGTGATTCACACTGCAGCATTTGAACAAACAATTGCTACTGATACAGATAAATCAATTAGATATATCATCTGTCCTCTAAATAATGCAGATGATCGTTGGCATCTATTGATTATTGACCTCGAGGAAGGTAGTATCCATCATTATAATTCTCTCGGTGCTGCAGAAGGGTATACTGCCAAATTTGAAAATACTGTAAGTTTTCTATTTCATATATAAACCTTTACAAAAAGTTTAAATGCAATATAATTGTTACTAATGTAATTTTTGTGTAGGTGACATTTTTTAAAAATTTGAACTGGTCGTATTACAAGATATGGAATAAAGGATTGCCTTCCATATCGGGGAAAGACTTTAATAAAATTGTAGTACAAGGACCCACCCAAAGAAGATCGTAAGATCATGTTTTTTTGGTTAAAAAAAATAATTGATTTCATGGTCGGATTTATAAGATGACAACAATGACAATATTGGTTTTCTCAGGTTGGATTGTACTTTTTTCATTATGCGGTATGCTGAAAGTCTGATCTTTCAAAGATCTATAGAGTTTAACCAAAAGAAAATGAAACCTTATCGATTTCAGGTGGGATATAAAATTATGAGAGACAAGTTCTGGAAGCTAAATATGTAAATATTGGTTTTGTTGATACAATGCATATGTAAGTGTCATGACAAACATTGTATATTTGTAATTATAATGTATGTAATCTTTTTGAAATCAATGAAACATTGCTTTCGATCCTTGTTTTTGTGTAATATATAATCTATAATCTATAATTATTGTCGATACCATCAGTAATATTGATCCTTGCTTTTGCTGTAATAATTTGAATTCAGGCCCATGGTGGGCCTGAAACAATCTAATTTCAGGCCCACTCAGGGCCTGAAACAAACTTATTTAGGCTCACGCTGGGCCTGAAATAATCTCATTTCAGGCCCACGCTGGGCCTGAAATAATATCATTTCAGGCCCATGCTGGGCCTGAATCAATAATGTTTAGGCCCACACAGGGCCTGAACATTATTTGTTTCAGGCCCACGTTGGGCCTGAAATCCTCTGGTTCAAGCTCAACGTGGGTCTGAAATCAGATTGCAAAAAATTTAATAAAACCTGCTTACAAGTATGATTAAATACTTATACGACAATCTTTTATATAAATGTACATGTTCTGACAACAATTTAATAATGAAACAAGAAGGTTGCACCTCGAGAGTTCCTAATACAAGGCATTGCATACCATAATTGGATTCCATGCACATCATGACCTCATATTTTTAGAATTTTACACAGAAACAGGTTTGTATGATGGACCTAGGATATTTGGATTTCTCAAAACTCATTATCAGTAGTTAGAGTTTATCTACCAGATGGTATTTTAGCTACGAGATGATATTTTTGGTTTTCAAACATAGTCGTAATGATTATCAATTACGTGTTGATACAGTATCAGTTGGCACAAAACAATGAATCAACAAAGCAGAAATCAGAGGGGCTCAAATGACAAATATTCAGAAAATAGAGGACTTCAGGACTTCAAGACCTGAAATAACATTATTGTGGGTTCAGAAATCAGAGGACTGATCTTTTCTGCTTACATTGAATTACACAAGGTGAAATGTATCATAATATTGAAATACTTCTTCAAGTCACAACATTAACAACAACTAGTATTTTGACAATACTATGACTGTACAATATACAAAATATATACATTCATTTCTCCTCCTTATAAAATATACACTTCAATCATAATATTCCTGCAATACATATACCAATTAACTCAAGACCTTGGTGCTGACGGCATTCTACATGTTCTTCTATTATGGCCAAGTTGTTTGCATCGGCTGCATTTTAGTTTAACCTTGCCATTGTGTCTGGACTCAATCCATGCCTTCTTTCGTCTACCAGGCTGCACAAGGCTACCGGGACTGAGAACTATAATGTCGTTTACGCCCATAGGCCAAAACTGCTTGCTTCTACAAGGGAAAATACGATCCATGTAAACCCACTTCTAAGTTTCTGAATAAAAATAATGGTCACAATATGACAGTGTATCCATGTTCCTGTAAATGATTACGACAATAGCATGTGAGCATGGGAGCCCTGAAATTTGAAACTCCCCACAATGACAAAATTTTTTTTTTTCCAAATCAACAATGTATGAAGTGCCCCATGTTTCTACTTCCATTTCTGATTGAGAGTAAGGGTGAACCTTATAAGCTCTAGCTTTCTCTCTCCTTAAATTCATTTCTTTTGTAGCATGAGGTGTCAAAGCAACATGCCATTTGGAGACTTTCTCTCTACGGTTAAAGAACCATTGAGCTACTTTTCTTCTGATAGTATCAATTAACCTGTTTATTGGAAGCTCACGTGTAGACTTGAATAAAACATTGAAACTCTCCACATAATTCGTGGTAAGCATTCTGTACCTTCTCCCAGTAAAGTGTGCATTTGCCCACCTTTTAGGGTCAATGTTCTGAAGCCACTTATGGGCATTTGGATGTTTTTCAAGCATTGTCTGCATTATCATATCATATTGGAGTGTTGTGTTGGCTCGTGCTGCTGCACAAAACTAACCTAAAGCAGCTCTACTTCCAGTATCAGTTATCATATTACAAGACATGTGGTGGCAACAAAAAGCATGATGCGCATTTGTGTAGACTTTTCTAACTGCTGATATAATGCCCCGATGTCTATCTGATACTATAGTGATTGAGTGATCATCGACAACAAAGAATCTCTTTGTATGCTCCAAAAACCACTCCTATGCAGACCCACATTCAACTTCAGCTATTGCAAAGGCAACTGGGAGAACATTGTCATTACCATCAATCGCCGTAGCAATCAACAATACACCCGGATACTTTCCTCTTAGGTGTGTGGCATCAATTCTGATAAGTCTACGTAAATAAGACCTGAATACCCTTCGGAAAGCACCAAAACTCCAAAAACACCGCTGGAACTGATTGTCACCATTCCTGCATAGTGCCACATAAATTTTAGGATCTCTAGCTCTTAACTCACGCAGATATTGTGGAAGATCTCTATATGCCTCATCATAATCTCCGACAACCTTTTTCAATGCTTTCTCCCTAGCTATGTATGATTTTCTGTATGATATGGTCACTCCAAATCTAGCTTTAATATCAGATATAATCATACTTGGTTTGTATTGTTCATTATGAAGAAATTGCTCTTCAACAAAAGAAGCAACAAATGATGAAGAGTATGCATGATGATCAACATTTTCCCTAACAGTTCCACATTGGTGTTCCTTTACATATTTTGTAATAGTAAACTCTACTTCCCCCCTTGCTACTACTCTCCATGTACATGGTTGATTGAAGCACACTGCTTTAACTCTATTTTTTCGGGTGTCAACTGGGTTATATCTCATATGCTTAACCATGACATGTTTGACAAGTGCATTCTTGAATTCTTCTCTAGATGGAAATATCTGCCCCACAAAAAATTCATGCTCATCTCTTGTCTCTACCTCTCCAATTGGCCCAGCAAACAATCGAGAATTCAAAATATAAGGATCTTCAGCCAATGGAAACTCATCCTCTAAGTCACTGTACTGATCTGGGGAGAATTCATATTGCTCAATCTGCATATCATCAGCTTGGAATTCTAGTACACTTGTACTGGGTTGTAATTCATCTGCATTTCGGATTTCAATTTCTTCCTCCCCACTCCAGGTTGGCTCAAAGAATTCAACAACTCTTATAGAAGAATTCAGACCCTCATCTTCTAGATTAGTTGCTTCTTTATTTAGATCAAATGTCAAATTCCTTGTAATTCTATTATCACCATACTGGGAAGATAATGGAATATTATTACTGGTAATTTCTGCTCCATTCCCCATGACAACATTAACATCAAGAGTATTCCATATCTCAGAGAGAATTTTGTCAACAACATTATCATCCCAGAAAAATAAATTACAATTACATTTAACAAACTTTGAAAATCATAATCAAGGCCCTAGGAGGGCCTGAGGGCCTGAAGTAAAAGGAATTCAGGCCCTAGGAGGGCATGAAATCATAAGATTTCAGGCCCTGGGAGGGCCTGAATTCCTTTTATTTTAGGCCCTTCCAAGGTCTGAAATCTTTTAATTTCATGCAATCCCAGGGCCTGAAATCCTTTAATTTCAGGCCCTCAGAGGGCCTGAAATCCTTTTATTCAGGACCTCCTAGGGACTGAAATTCTTTTGTTTCAGGTCCTTCTAGGGCCTGAAGTTCTTTTATTTCAGGTCCTCCTATCATTTGATTTCAGGCCCTCCTAGGGCATGATATGGTAAGATATCACCCCCTAGGTCGAGTTCAAGCATTAATTTATCCTAAGTTTAAAAAATTTCAGTGAACCCTAATTATGTAATGCATGACACCCTTAGAGTCCTTCTCCAAACATAAAAATAGTAAAAAGAGTTTATCATGTATAAAACTAGGTCTAATACCATATCAAAGATGACAATCATACGTACATTACTATTTCTATTTGTTACCAAACTGTTGCTTACTTTTTCTCCTTCAACACCTATCTTCCTCAGGTGCCTTGGTGATGAATCGAGTTGTGCAAGGTGTAGCGACCCCGCCTTCTCTACCTTAGACGGACCGCTACTTGTCTACTTCTTGACTCTAATGCACGACTAAAAATGCGGAACTTTCTTTTTTTTTTGTATTTAATCTATCTAAGAATGAGATTCTAACTTTAATAGTCATGCATGATACAATGGCACATTATTAGCAATTCTAACCATTTAAACTCATCACACAAGGTTCTATAACATTACTAAAGCACTGTAGAATATGCATGCAACTTTTCTAAGCATATTTAAAGCAATAAGACTTAATTCGAAACTAACAACATCTTGGCACATGCAATAATATTTCTAGGACTTCATAGAATGTAAATCTTACTTTTCTACCAAATTCACAAGCATTTTAAGCACAATTAGGACTTAGTCCAAAAGGGAATAATAATAAGCTCAAGAATAAGTCTAAAATGCAATGTATCCACATGTTAAACTACTCATGCCCTTGCTCATCTAGTGCATTCACAAAAGTATGCATACTAATTGAAATGACATGGAATCTTCATTCTACAAAATTGAGCATGTAAAACTATCCGAAGCATAAATGTTTAATAAACTCCATAACACAATAACTTGGAATTTGGAAATCTTAAACATTGCATTTCAAATAAGCTAAACTGTCTCGTTCCAAGGATCTCTCCAAGGTCAGCCACCACACACACGTCACTCAGCACCGCCTCGTCGCCTTTCTTCAGAATTGCTTATCTTTACCTTTACCTGCAGTAAGAGGAAATGCAACTTATAAGCATAAAGCTTAGCAAGTACTATCTAGCTCACAAAATCTCGAAATGTGCAGTCATGCTTTTTAAACAATATGAAATCACATGAGATACTTTTATGCTTAAAAGAAACACCAAAACATGTATAACTCAAAACATGCATACTCAAGCATTAATAAGTCTTAACTCACTTTCTCTTGGCTTAACATGAAACTTTAGCAATTCTTTAACTTTAAATCTTTCTTTAACTTTTAGAAAACTTCCTTAAACTTTAGAAAAACTTTGCTAAAGCATATACTTGAAAATAATACTCACTTGGATCCACTTAAGACGTAAGTACCATCTTATGCGCGTTCCCTAAAAGGTTGGGGTAGCGAGCCGCCAATCCTAATAGAGCAGACCTTGGTCTACCAGGGCCAAGACCTTGGAATTGGACACCTAGATTTCTTTAACGACGCCCTTGGACGCCGGGTACTGGCCTTAGAAAATAAAATAGCTTTTCTTTCTTTTCTTTCTTATCTTTAAATGCCTTGGCATTTTATCGAACACCTTGTGTGCCCAAATCCCTAAGTCTTGACTTTTGGGGATTTCGTAAGGCCTTGGCCTTCTCTTTTCTTTTTCTTTATCTTTCTTTTCTTTTCTTATAGATTTCTTAGACCCTAAACTCACATAGTGTACTCTATCAAATATATATATAAGCATATCATGAACTAAGATCACATGCAAAATCTTAAACTAAAAGTAAATATCTCTTTTAAAACTTTTAAGGAAAAATTCTTGCGGAAAACCGCCTCTTACTGTAGGTGAGCAGTACTTACTTTGATTTCTTGGACTTACAACCGAAATTAGACGACTAGGGCTCGGGTGAAACTTGAGATCTCTACGAACCGTCCGCGCCTACGTGTTCTTCTCGTCGAGACGAACGAAACGCTCCGACCCCCTTGAGATTCCCTTAGCCGGCGCCCCTTAGGAGAGGAGAGGAGGAAAGAAAACCTAGGTTCCCTTTTGTTTTCGCCGCCCCTCCCTCGCCCCCTTCTCGCACGCAGCCGAAAATTCTCCTCCAAGGGTTTCACGCGACTTAAGCGGGGTTTAAATACCTCTTCATGAAAAAAACGTAACTACTCTATAAAATTATTTTTCTCCACTTTTTGTTGTGCTTGATACCCTAGCCCAGCCGGTCACTTGCGCGCCCTTAAGGGCTTGCTCCTCCTGTGGTCACGAGTTCGAACCCCCCTGCTGCCCTTTAAAGTTTTTCCTTTTTTAAAAATACTAAACGGACTCGGAAAATTCCATAAAAATATTCTAAAAATTCCTAAAAATATCTAGAATATTTCTAAAATATTTTTAAATAGTTCTAAGGACTTTAAGAACTTCAATATGGAAATTTTGAGGCGTTACAATCCCCCATACCTTATAAAAATTTCGTCCTCAAACTTAAAATAATTCTGGATATTTTTCTCTCATGCTGTCTTCACGTTCCCAAGTAGCTTCCTCATGCTTTTGATTCTGCCAGATGACCTTCACTAGTGGCACTTCTTTATTTCTTAATCTTTTAACTGCTTTGTCCACTATCTGTGTCGGTCTGCTCTCATAGCTAAGATCTTCTTGGATCTGTACTGACTGAGGCTGAATCACTTGGCTAGGATCGTGAATACACTTCTTTAGCATAGAGACATGAAATGTACTGTGGATAGCTGACATATCCTCTGGCAAGTCCAGCTCATAGGCTACCTTCCCAACTCTCTTTATAATCTTGTAGGGTCCTATGTAGCGAGGACTCAGCTTGCCCTTTTTGCCAAATCTCATCACTCCCTTCATAGGAGCGACCTTGAGAAATATTGAATTTCCAACTTGGAATTCAAGTGGCCTACGACGTGTGTCAGCATAACTTTTCTATCTACTCTGGGCAGTCTCAATCCTCTGGCGGATCGTCTGGATAGCCTGAGTGGTCTCATCTAT